>JAGXOD010000107.1:2055000-2352500 GCA_020368025.1 Brachyhypopomus occidentalis
ATATACACATATATACACACACACACACACACATACATTTATACACACACACACACACTGTGTAGTATACTGCATTCAGTAAATAGTTCAGTAAAACTACCACAGCAAAAGCAAATGTCTTCTTTACTGTTCCTCAACTCTTCAACAGTGCTTATTCTTAACTGTTAGATACAACAGAACAGTTCAACAAGCAAAAGAGCACACGGCACACGTGACTGCAAGAACACGCCGTGGACGCTAGGACCTTGTGTATGTGTCCTTCTGCAGGTGGCTACAGAAGAAGCCCTTCTGCTGTCCTTCCTCGTACCTAACCGGCTGCTCTCGCCACAGGCTGAAGAGAGAGAGAGAGAGCCACACACAGAGGGAGAGAGAGAATTCGACAAAGCTTGCTGTGTCCACAGACATACGTTGAGGTCAAAAAGAGACCAGACTCAACCCTTTCTAAAGGGCGCGTTCTATCACTTGCTCTATCTCTCTCACCCTCTCTTGCACGCACACACACACCCACACCTCTTCTCATTCTTGCTAATGAAGAAGGGACTCAATTTCCGTTCATGCCGTTCCAAGCCAATGACCAGTAGGAGTGCAAATATGTTCACATCGTGAGGGTGGGGGGGGGGGCTGTTGACATTTAAGTAGTCGCCATCAGGGAAGTCCCTTTCATTCATGTACAGTTATCATTCAGCCCCTGGATCTCTACTGTGCCCTTTGCATTTCAAAAGAGGCAGACGACTTTTAGACCAACTTGCGCCAAAGTGAATTACCAAATCGCTGAAATTTCAAACCCTAGAGATGATGGCACCAAAGCAGTACTCTCTCAAACAAATAAAACATATCTGTGTAGTGCTGAGCCGTGGAAGTGTTGTTCGGTCCTGCTGTAGGTTATTAAGTCTGAAAGATAATTTCCTACAGAATACAATGATCCATTATAAGCTGCAATTTAATGACGATTGTTATCAGCGTCGTGGCACTGAGTGGAGCTTCGAACAGCTGAGAAGAATCACCTCCAGGTATATGAGATGCTAAGGTTCCCCCCGGCTTTTATCAGATACCAAGCCTGCTCCACCTAACTCAGGTGTGCCAAAGTTAGCCACCCGGAAGGCCGAGCCCTTTTTACCCTGCAGAGCACCGCATTCACTGATATCCAGGGAGCACTGATAGGGGCGGAGCATCTATGAGCAGTATGGATGTCAAGAGTGCCCTCATCAGGAGCTGGACACAAAGACGTCTGAGAGAGCCCACGGTAGGCAGGAAAGGGGCCCAAACATACTGCTGTACACAAATACAGCTGCATTATCAAGGATTGTGCATATGTGAAAATATCATTATCGCCTCAATGGTACGTTATATTATGAGCAACCTACGGTTATGGGTTAACGTAACGAACAAACAAATCACCTCAAATGCCGCCATGTCTTCATGTCTATGGAGAGAAACAGCTTCAGTCTACCCAGAAGTGCTGCCATCTGATTCTGGAATGAGCTTCCAGATAGGATTTAGGGCAGATCGGTTTTTGACTTCTTTTATATCACACCCCCCCCTAAACCCATTCATTAAGGAAGGGTGTTTCATTCCACTTCGTATGACCTTAAAAAAATCATTAAAAATGTGTATTTGTAAATGACAGGGCAACTGTTGATGATTTTAATAAAAATACATAATTTCTGTTTTTTATGGTTTAATTTACCCATTTTTTTAAATACTACTCCCTAATCATCTACTGGGATTAGGTTAACCTAATCAGCTGTGTTAAAGCAGGATTTGAAATCAAAAACGGAGCAGCTGTAAAAACTGGAAAAACTTCTAAGCTTGTGCAAAGTCATGGCTTCTGATTCACCGTGATGCCTCATGATATCAGTGCCCATGTATCATTTTAAAATGTACCAAACGAACCAGCAGATCTTCCCCTGGAAGTTAAAACACTCTTATTTGTCTGCATGGAATAGGTTTCATTTCTCCTGAATTGTACTGGTATCAAGTGTGGAGAAATTAAAACTCCATTTTGGCTCTGATGACACTAGCTCAGAGTGCCATTTGGGCTCGGGGCCTATCAGTTTCACAATCGGGGCTTTATTCCCCTGGACTAACTGCAAGGACTTTAAGGGTGATTACAGAGGGATTGTCTTAAGTAACCACAGAACGAGGAGGCACTGTAAGTTAAATCTTATCCTGGCAGAACACTCTTAACAAAGAGTAGTGTTGAGTTTCACTAAGAGTTACAGTAAAGCTAGTTAAGAATCAGGGTTGGGTTTAACATAATATTTGGCATGATTAGTGCCTTTAATAATGATTCTGAAGTGGTTCTTTCAGGTTATTCAACCAAATATGTCAAATAAGTTCTAACATCCACCATGAAAACATCTGCACCATTATACGCAATTCTATTTCTCCTCTTCTGTCTTTTCCTCACTCCCATGAAAACCCCGCCAGTTACAGAGACACTTTCCGAGGTGACCAGACAGGTGCAGTGTGACGTCCAGAGACACAGCACAGGCCAAAGTCCAAAGTGAGCCTAATGAAAGGCACCGCCGTAGGCAGGCAGGTAGGCGGGATGAGGCAAGATCCTGGTCATCGGCAAATCCCTCGACGTTCAAACACGCCGGGCATGTCTCTCAGAAAAAACGGCGCCAGACAAACATGGCCGCTAGCTTTATTTGGGGAGCCACCGGGGAGATTCCCCATCAGACAGACGGAGAGCCATGGGTGGGGGTGGGGGGTGGGGGTTGAATTCCCGTGGGCTCTTTCACGAGGAGGGTGCTTTCCACGCACCTCAAACGGGGCGAAGGGATGAAGGGGCGAAGTGGCGGCCCGATCCACCACAACAACGCATCCCGCACCATGTGAATCGGCCATGTTCCAGACACACAAAAGCCCCATAGGCCAACGTGGACGTATAGTACGTGTGGTTATGTGACTGAGGATTGGATAGCAGCAAGAAACGGGTCAGAGGACACCGTAAACAGGAACATCTCATGTGGACGGCGAAAGGGGGCCGTTTGATTGGTCGGTAGCCTTGACATGCAAAATTTAATTCTACACAACATTATGTGCTATGTTTAGTGTTTTCCGTGGTGCCAAAATGACTAACAACAAGAAAAAACAGATGATGCAAATGTAATACAATACATGCAAACAGCGAATACGCGTTTGGTTACACATGCAGGTACAATTCACAAAGGTAGAACAATTATCTTACAGTAAACAGACTGTAAGCCACTGACAGAGTATCATATGTACAATCTAATCATAATATATTTTATTTTATATTTTTAAATGTAATTATATGATTTTAGAATGGGAAAAAATCTACTCTCTTGTTACAAAAAAAGTGCTTGCCTACTATATTCCCCAATACACCTGAATTTGATACAAAGCCATCCTACTACATCGTTCAGTCTAGAAATGTCAACTAAATTCAAACCTACTGTTAACCTCTGCTAAGATTTCGGAAATAGCGAGTATTTGTCCTGAAATACCCCGTGTGCCCAGACGTCTCGGTTTCGTTTTGGAAGACAGCTTATACTAGTGCTTAGCTATTGAAAATCGAAGAACTCTCGAGTTGTTGATGCACTTTGGTCATTAGACTACCCAAGCAACATCTCGTTTGACCATATGAGCTTGCCGCGTCCTTGTTCGTACATATAGGTGTGGGAATATGGGCCAAAGCGGAACTAAGTAGCATCGCTGGACCGTAAAGCCAAATAACAGACTGTCCATTTTAGTGACTTCAACCGCGATTACTTCAGGTTTGTGTTCTTTAAATGAAAGAGATATATTCAGCTACTGTATTCGTTAACTTCTAATTTCAGCAATGTAAACTCGATGTGCACCAAAGAAACAGCCTTAATGTAACAAAGGCGATGAATAACCCTAGCTCGGCGCATCCGTCCACCGAGTGTAAAAATGCAGCTGACATGCGGTGACATTAACATCATTCCGATATCGACCATTGTTTAACCCAATCCCGCCTTGCGCGAGGAGCGCCTGCGATTATGTAACGTTATTGATGATTTCATCTCGCTGCAAACAATACCGGGAACAGCGAATTCTCCCCAACCCGACGGTGCTCCGTGAAAAGATGTCATACATACCTGGAGTTAGCAACACAATACACGTCACCCACAGTTATATGAAGCTCTATCGATAGACACACATTCTATTTTCGCTTATTTTGTTAAACGTAATAATGTCCATCTGGCCTCCATTTTATATTATTCGCAAATATTATGATACTGGTAGTTCATTGTGGTTCCAGATGCTGAGGCTCGCAAAAACCGGAATTCGACGAATCGAACATGCGCCGCTACTGTAAACTGTAAAGGCTGTTTAATTCATAAAATAATGGATTTGAAATCTGCGGTGTTCATTGGCCAGTAGTAAAAATTGCAGTCAACAAGAATGAGCTTTTAACTCATGCTGAGTCCCAATGAAACCGGTAATCTTTTTCACACTCACTTCATACTGGCGATGTTTCAAGCTTGCGGTGCTTACACTTGCCTGCACCCCTTGACTATTATTTTACATTTTACTAAAAGGTAACAAATTTTGCACGTAGCCTAGTCTACTTTTGGCCAAAGCATGTTTGACGCATGGTTCGGGTCAAAAGAGTCCCCACGATGCAGGACTGTCCGAACTTAACTGTCTGCAGTCCTGTGGGCCGCTGACTCGCAATACAATAAAAAATAATCATGTGTTGCACTAAGGAAGCAATAACGGCAAACGAGACTTAAGATCTATACCTGAAAGCGTGGCTGTTCCCTCGCCATTTACTCTTCGAAGGGACGGACTCGCAATTAGGTCAAACCGAAGTCCAAAGAAGCAGCTTTCGCTGACGGTCGGACATGCCTCCCACCCTGTCCTTTATTGGCACAGGAGAACTGCAATCTCCCTCAGCTGGCCCGCGCTACTAACACGCTGCTGCGATCAGCAAGGCACAAGCACCGCGCGCCACACCAGCCCGCACGAGACCGAGGAACCCACGCCCCCTCGCATGAGCTGTCAGTGCAGTACTGACTGTGAGCGCCGTATCCCTTCAAGCAGTACCCAGCTGGCCTTTGTTCTCCAACCCCACCACGGACCAAGTTTTCTAGGCTTTCTTATCTACGTTCGTTAGATACTGACACGTTGGTGTTCATCTGGGCTTGGTCATGTTATTTGCTGCCACCGACAATGGTCTACAGTAACAAGAACTGAATCATATGGTCTGTCTGTGTAATCAAAACCACCCCAGTTCCTGTCAGTTAAAACGAATTTCCCTTTATCCTTAATATGCAAATTAGCCATGTAGCCAAAGAATATTAATCGCAGTCAAAGAAAGGTCATTCCATTTCAGTGGGATACCTTTGGTAACTGCCAAATTTAAAGTGGTCAACTATTTTTAGACAGTTGCACAGACTATTTCTATGGCGAAGGCCCTTTAGAGTCTGTCCCTAGTGTGCCAACCATTTTGTTGATCCTCAAATGATTTCCACTGAACGCCAAAAGACATAATGAACACCTCAGAGACAAGTTATTTCTGTTGTCAATGGCGTGTACGGGTGGTGTTTTTCCATCTGAATTCCCATGATTCCATTCCTGAGTGTCAAAGGCAGGAGACCTAAGCCTCTCGTGACAGTTAATATGCTGTGTGTGAAGGCAGCGGAGGTCTCAAACCTGCCAGGGTTTCTCCTCCAAACTGTTCCCAGCAGGCATTCTGCTGCCACCAGCCTCATGGAGGGAAAGGCACAACCTGTCCTCCAGCACACTGCAGTCACCCAGTGCATGATGGGCACCTTATGCAACCAGCAACTCTTCTCCACCTCTCTCCGTCTTGTCAGTGCTATGGCACAGTCCGCGGTTATATAACAGAATTAGATTTGTCCGACGCTGTCTGCTGAACGTGTGAGGGGGACACCGATATCGACAGACAGTCATCAGGAGTGACGAATGCTCACCGAGGGCACACCAAGGGAGGGAGGGCGAGTCAAAGACAGACACTAAAGAAAACGGAAAGAAAGCTAGCAGGGACTAGAAGCCGGAGCTCCACAGAGCAGGGGGAACCCTGGGTAGTGGAGCCACGGGCGTTTACCAACAGAGGAAGAGTGATATTTAATCCGTAGAGGGGGAAGAGGACAATGCACTACCATCTGCATTACTCATGTTGGGGATAAGTGGACAGACACCAGCACGTGTTTCACTGTCGCTGACAAGACGTCTGAGTTTACATCAATTGGAGTTCGTCCGAGTTAACTGGAGTTAAATGAAGATGAAATTACTTGCAGATGTTCATGAAATCAAATGAATGGGGCATTTTATTTAGACATAATTTAGACAGCGTGCCCAAGTTGCAGGGAAGCTCTTTATTGTTGTGGAAACATAAAAACCACATGTGATCCTGGTTTCCTTGTAATTCTTAGAATAAAAATACTAATGTACGGTCAGTTTTAGCTCATCACTCTCACTTTTAAGAGCCAAATGACTAAAAGGACCCTTAACGGACAGGACAGCCATCTGCAAAGTCACAGTTCCCTTTCTCCACCATCTCCCCCATGATGTGCAGCATGAACGCTTCACCCCACCTCCCCAGAACATCATCTTCAACACCACAGACAGCAATCATTGCATGTTCTCCTGAAGTATGTGCAAAACACACACACACACTCTATACAGATCAGACCATCCCTAACCAGGAAGTGTTCCACATAAAGGAAACCAAATTAAAGACCAAATCAACCATTTATTAAACATAGGTTTTATAAAGTAATAACCAGCATACATAATTCTATAGAAAACCAACAATTCACTTCCTTCAAACAAAAAAGCAGCTTTCCTTTTGGTCATTATATTTGGCATATATATAAAAACATAGACATTTGACTCAAATCTACATGGTGCAAACATAAAATACAGAGCTTCAAAACTATTGTCTTATGAGGCTGTGTTTTAGTATCCTACATGCAATTACTTGTACAGAGAATGATTATATGAACAACGACGGTCCTCAGCATGAAAACAACATAGCTTCCTTTTCATTGTGTTTTTCTCTCTTTTATAAGTGTCTTTTTTTAGAATAGACAGCTTCTATGAGGACAAATGGATTTTTTGTGCAAATCAGATGCACTAAAGGGATAGAGATTTCGAGATTTTGACAAGCGGAGACTGAAGTTTGAACCCTGACTGAACATTTGAGCTAAGCAGCGCAGGATAACCCTCCTAAATGAAGTCGTCTTGAACCAGTTTACACCAGTTCACACCAGTGAATTCTCCTCCGAAAGCCCAGAAACTTCCATATTGTAAAGTGCGAGACGAAGGTATAGGGGCTAATCAGAAAAAAAAGTGTATATGATTGGTTTAGAGTTGAACACCTATTCTCAAAATGACTTTCATAAAAAGAACTGGACTCCACTGATGTGGTCAGGTAGATGGAAGCCTGCAGTTTAGAGTGGTGAGCCATTTCAGCATCTAGTTGAAGTCCCGGTCAGGGAGGATGAGAGGAGCCACCAGCGTCCAGAGGTAGAGGGCCAAGGCCAGCCAGCTGGAGCTGATCTTCACCCACACCGCAGGCATGGTGCTCTGCATCGCCTGGTAGTCAGAGTTTGGCCTTTTTGGAGGTCGCAACAGAAATGGAGAAATGGAGACAAAAGCAGACCAACATGAACCAAGGAGATCAATAAGTTTGAAGACCAGCCATTAACCCTGACGACCCCATTCTAACGACTTATGACTGAATATTTGGGTTTTTTTTACGTATAAACATGTCAATCAAGCTAACTGAAGTCTCAATGTGTCTAGATACTCACTGGTACCAGTTGGTGAGGGTCATCATGATGTAGAGAGAAGCCAGGAGGAGACAGAAGTGGAAGAAGGAGTAGCTGTAGGTGACTCCATCCTCCTCGTTGTCCACGGCGCGCCTGGCCCCGTCCTCCTCTACGGACCCCTCGGCGTCCGCCGCCAGACTCTGGACCTCCTCCGTCTGCATCAGACGGTTCACCTGAGAGTTGTTGGACGATCGGATGCTGCAAGACACGACCCGGGGGGGGGGCAAACATGCTGTGAGCGTACAGGGAAGGCCGAGGGGCAGAAAACCGTGTCGGCGCTACGGCGAAACATCGATCGGAAAGCAGCGTCGTTGGGACGGTACGATCGATCAGACAATAAGACAATAAATATTTTTGGTCAAAATACAATTATTGCGCTATTTTCAAAAAGTGAAAATCCAATAAATCCATAGGAAGTTGGGTGTATTTCCATCATGTATATTGCAATACTGCAGACTCACAATTCAGTCCAGTTTTGTATTTCAGTAATAAAAATATAATTATTCCAAATAATAACAAAATGATTATACTTGAATCAAATCGATTTGTGGCGGACCTCTTGGAGATGTCGCAATGCACTAAATCGAGGCTTAAAGAATCGCAACGTTGTGACATTTACATTCCAGGGAACCAGGGTGGCCCGTTCCTGTAGGGTCACGAGCTGCGCAGAGTTCCGCGGGGCGAAAAGCTAAACCCACGGCCGCGCCGCGCGCTTTGGAGAACGCTGCTGGAGTCGGCCTGCCGCTGCCTCACTCACCTGGCGTACAGCGTGCAGAAGAGGAAGATGACCAGTCCCACAATGCCCTGGGCGTCCCACCACTGCACCTGGCCGGGAGGCAGGGTGGGGGTGGGCGCAGTGGAGGTGGAGGGGTTGTTGGTGACCAGCTGCAGCAGGCTGGGGTTACACTTACGGTCTGAAGGCGAAGAAATACAAAACCTCAATCTGCAGGAACCGAACAAAGGGAACTCTATTTTCACTCCACAGGCAAAATACAGCATAATGCCTTCATATGCCTGTACCTTCTATTGCTCGGAACAACTTGTACAAATCTAAACAAGCCCTAGTCTAAACGAGAGGCTTCTTAACCCTCGCCAGTTGCAGTGGTTCCAAGTCAGCTCTGACCCTAGCAACCATTACTGTCTGCTTAGTAACAGATGCAGTTTTCAGGAGCGTATGTGCTTTGCTTCTCAGGGCAAAAGAATGTTATTTGTCTTTAACATTAAAAGAGGAGAAAAATGGACTCCAAGTTCAAAACAAAATGGCACTCCAGAACTCCAGCAAAATCAGAGCAAATTGCAGCCCTTAGAGGGTAGTAGTTCAAAGTGGTGCTAAGATGAGGTGACCGACTTTTATACTGACATTCGACAGTCATTGTTAACACAAACAGGACAATTCATCTTCCGAGAAATGCAAAGTACATATGTAAGGCACAGGCAGAGCACACAGTACAGCAACAAGCCAGTGTGGCCACTGGGAAATCTGTGCTCCAGTTGAGACTTACTGGGGTTGTTGGACATGGCAGACCAGGTCAGGTACATGGTGTACAGAGAGATGAGGGAGGATTGCAACAGGCCAGAGCTGGGCTGGGCTTCCTGTGGTACGCATGCACACACACGGGCACAGGCACATACAAAAAGACACACAGGCACATACAAACAAACATATGTGCACACACACGGGCACAGGCACATGCAAACACACACATACGTGCACACACACACACACAGGCACACACACACATACGGACATGGGCATACACAGATACGCACACAGACATGGATGCACGCATGCACAAACAGAGATACAAATGTACGAACACACGGGGACAGGCACTTACACAGATGCACACACACACACACACACACACAAAGATGTGCATGCGCATGCAAACACACAAACACGCACAAATTAATTCCAGTGGACAACCACTTACCACTTGCCATTTACTGACTTAAGCTTAATGTATTTTTCAAAAACCTAGTCTAATGATCTAAAAACCTAATGATCTTAGTGCTTTAATTTGGACTGCAATGAGAGAAACATGAGAGTTAGAGAGAGGGAAACAGACAGACACAGGGGGAGAAAGACAAAGAAACCAACTCCTACCTGTACTTTAGGGAGAATGGAGACGACAGACACTATGATGCAGAAGATGAAGTTGAGGCTGATGAAGACCTTGTGCTCTGTGCAGCCATCCGGCTGCGTGTAGAACACGTAGAAGAGAACCATCGCAGCAAAGGCACACGCGTACTGCAGAACAGTGAAACTCAGCAGAGCTGTATCACACACACACACACACACACACACACACACACACACACACACAAACACACAAACACACAAACACAGACCTTAATGAAACTTTACTGTTTACACATTGAGCAGCATTGTTTCAGCTGAGCATTACCCAACAGGCACGTTCTCATCAGTCAACACTGAAGACGAATAACGCCCCAAACTCCATGGACAATCCACTTTTCTTTACCCTGCAACAAACAACTCCGCTGCCCCGGAGGTCAAGGGGTCGTGGGCATGAAGGTGACCGGCAGTGAGCTGTCCATACCTGCGTACCAGCATTTGCTGTTCCCCTCCTCCGCATTCTCCACCCATTTCTGGTTCCAGGTGTGAGCAAAATCCACCAACAAGATCAGCTGGATGAGAATGAAGACAAATGATCCCACCACACCGAAGTAGTACCACACTGTAACGAGAACAAAACACAAGCACTACTAGACCAGAATATGAGGATATATTTAATGCATAATACCATGGTGACCTTTTTGTAGTTTATTGTGATAGTAGATAATCTTAAAATAATGTAAATTTTAGATAATCTTAAGTGATACACCCGCATACATACATATGTCTAGGTTTAGTTCTACAGCCACATGGACAAATCACGTATGTTTACCAAAACTCTTTTGTTTACTTTTGTCAAAACTTTTTAACAAAAGTAATAAATAAAAGTAAAAAGAATGTGTTTGTATGCAAACATACGCCTTTAGCTAATAATAATGTGCAGAATAATCTAATCTAATCTGATCGTGTGAGGTGGAGAAATTAAATATAATTTGTGCACTGTAGTCTGCATGTCGCCCGACTACACTAAGCAAAACAGCATGGCGCCTGAAGCATTTCTGCAAACCCAATTAAATATTTAATTAATTCTAAAAGCATGAAGATATACCTGTGTTAAATGTCCCATCTGGAATGAAGAAAGCTCCCACAGTTATACCAATCAGTACCAGGAGCTTGAAGAACCAGAATCTGTTGGACACAAATGGACACACACACACACAAATATAAAAAAAAAAATGTGATGACCGCATCATCCATATTTCCCAATGAATACACAGGCCATGTGACAGTCATGAATTTCCCATAGACCAAGCAAGAACAAATGTCCACTAGAGGGCAGCAGTGTCACTCAAATTGCAAGCTTGTAACAGGCACAGAAAAATCGATTTAACTAATGAAAACTCATCCTAAAATAGTTTATTGTGTTATACTAGTGCAGTACAAATTACATCTGAGCATCTTTCTTGTATCACATTTTGTAAAACAACCTTGGTCGTCAGAAAGCTTGTACGTCAATGAGGACAACAGCGATGATGATGATGATGATGATTATCACTATACCCGTTCTGAATGGCGGCCCGTGGATCCTTGCTACTTCGCACTCGGATCATGATGATGGAGAAGAGGAAGAAGAAGCATGCCATAGCAAAGCACATCCTGTACACAGACTTGTAGCCGACGATGATCTCACAGTTGACCTTGCCCTCAAAGCCAGGTATGGACGAACCCCCTTGACAAAATCCAGGAATCTACAGAAAAAGAATGGTGAAAGGGATTAAAGAAAGGTTTAAGAGTAAAAAAAAAAGTTGTGTCCATACTTTTGTTTGAATACATGAATGTCTATTTTTCCAGTCAAAAATCCTCGAACAGATATTTATCACATTGGAATGTTAAATACTCCCTCCAGAGAAAATCACATTTTTATTATTGTTAACATGTTTTTTTATACGCTAGCAGACAAATCATAAGTGAATTAAGCAGTCAATGCCATGGTTGAGCATTTAAACCAATGACTCAGATTTAGACAGGCAGGGTTTCATACATCATAAACCCAAGGAACCAATCCAGTCAGCTTGCAGTGAGGGGTGTTTCATATTATGTTATGGTGAAACAGGGCGGCGTCAGTGGAGAAGCCAGGTGTAGCGTCATATTTTGCAAGATAAGGTTCACTATCTAATCTGAGAGAAATGGGTACAGTTTATTTTTAACAATCAACCCCTCTCGGCCGAAAACTCTGGTTTGAGGCAGCCATTATCCAGCATCTTCATTCCTCTTGTGTTTTATCCATTGACTATGCACAACAAATCTGCAGTGTGCTAGATAATGACAGATGATATTAACCTGCCAAGTTACACAATGATTCGTGTCAAACGCTCAGAAGACATTGTACATAGCTTAGGGATGCAAGCAAGTCAGTCAGTCAGACTTTATTTATATAGAACCGTCAAAGTCACGACTGCTTAACAAAGGGCTTACAAATAAGTTAAGGGAAACATTCCTGAATGCTGAATTCTGAATGCTAAATTGGTATATTCAATCTGTTCATTCAAACAGAAAACAAATGTTTTCTTGGGAACTTTGATTCATGGGCACATGAACACCTACCAGGATAATGTTAGTGTACACACACTGAGGTACACAATGAGGGACAGTGTGGTATCCTTTTAGATTTAAATCATACTAGTTATTGTAAGAGAATTTGTCATTTACTCTTTGGATATTAGTTATGTTAAACCGAACATAGGGAAAACTGGCCGTTTGGACAGAATGTGCTGTGTTTTGCCATTATCCTAGAACTGGTAGTTTTAGCGACAAATGATGAGTTTGTGTGATATGCATATTAATCATTCTTATGGGGACCCACAATGGGATTATGATTATACGTGCAAATTGTTCAGAGTCTGGACTAAAGCAAAGGTTTACTGGAATAATCATGAATTTAAGGCTTTAAAGAAAATTTAAAACCATACAGTGTCTGCACAGGGTATTCTAGGGCCATCAAAGCCTAACAGTTATGAACTACGTGCCTGTCTCCAGAGACGTACTGTGATGTTCAAAATGTTTCTTGCTAATGCCACCCCTGGATGTTTATCTTTAAAGAGGTAGCTAACTTGTCAGAGGTGGATATCAAGGTTGTCCAACATTAGCACCACATTATTAGGTGTTTGATATCGTAGTAAAGCCGAAGGCCCATGTAATCTGTTACCGTTATGTTTCTGAAACTGTAGCCAGCAATACATACAATACATTGAACCTTGTACAAACCGCTTTCCTTCTTCTGAGCTGCTTTCCAGTTCAGACATGTATGACTGAATTACTACAATGATACCACTGGCCACTGTGTAGCATACAGCAACTAGCAATATTTTGATGTGAACAGTTGAAGGCGAACAGGTAAGCGCGAACGACGGAGGTGTGGGTGGAGATAGAGGCGGGGATTCTTTACATATTCATAGAACGCACTTTACGTTGTTTACGAAAAACATCTTAAAGGAACACAACTGGGCGCCTTTTGTGGAGACCTAAATACAGTGTTAAACAACAGCTAGCTAGGTTGGGCTATTCGGATGGGTCAGTGATCACCTTCTGCAGCTGCGTCTCCATACCAGGGAGGATCATGATGACGGACACCACGGTGCCAAGCAGCAGAAAGAAGGAGAAGGCCATCCGAGAGACAGTGGAGTTGAAAGTTGACGGGCAACAACTTGACAGCAGGCATGGGGCAGAGCCACACAGACACGACGCCTACAGGAGAGACATCAGCGGTGCAATTACAACACGTGGTATAGAATTATATTATTGCATTATTTTATAATAATTAGCCCTCTAAAACCGTCGGGGGGAAATACTTATTTGTATTCTTCTTATAAGAAAAGCTAAACTAATGTCTAATGAATGCAGCTATGTCGTGTAGGTTAAGTCTCTGCCACATTCAGATACAGTAGCCTAATGTAAAAATCAGTAACTAAACGTGACGCCTTTCCCGAAACCGGAAAAACCGGAGTTAAAACCGTGAGCAAGCGACACTTTCGAAAAGTCCAAAGTAAACGCTTTCTAGACATATTACTCAAAGTAACAGTAGTCTCTTACAATCCCTATATCACACAAGCAAAGAAAATAAATTTACAGTTAAATTTAAAGTACTTACGCAGCTCGCAAGAGAGCACAAAGCCATACAAGCACCCATTTTGTATTGGTACACTCAAACTACAACATAACACGGAAGTTACCTCTTCCCAACCAGATCATTTATGAAATGATCTAAAACTCAACCAGCCGATAACGATTGGTTAGACGTCCTAAGCGCGTTACTGATGGACCAATCAGAATGTAAAGCATTCAACCAACGTAAAGGGAATGTGTTCTAAGATTTTTCTTAGTTTTTTTGTATGTGTGAAATTCTCAAAAGATCTCTTGTTAATGAAACTGTGCTTTCCGAAAACATATAGTTAACACAGGGCTGGCTAACTTCAACATATTATTACCGTCTTAAGAAGTGAAAATGTATTTAATCAATTTGCTAAGATTAATAAGTTAAATGTTTCTTTAATTTGGCAGGAAATAGTTTTCCCTGTTTGTTAGCACTGGATACATGTTAAGCACAATGTGTGTATAGAGTCGTTAACTCATAACAATTTAAATACAGCAAGATATTGCATTACTGTCTTTCACAGACAGACCTAATCAGCACACATTAACAATTTAAAGTAGGTTTCAGAATCCTTAAATAATAACATGGAAATACAAAGGAATGTAACTGGCAGAAAACACTGCGTTTTTTATAGCGAATGACTGTGTAAACTGAAGTAGACAAAGAACAGGATGTTTCCTTCCAAGCTCGTTAATGTCATAAACAAATGAAAAGTCATGTGTGTGTCCTAGCTTTTCTTTACACGTTTCAGCAGCCCTCTTTCTTTTGGGGAGGATTCATTAAAGGAAGACAAGCCAAAGTTTTGCACTGCTAAAACACATACTGCAACAACAAGCTATTTATTGCTTTGAAAGAGAAAAGGAGTGCAGAAAAAGATTATGAGACAGGAACAGCCAGAGCAGGTGTACACCTTGGGCCAGAGGAATTGAAAAAGAAACCTTCAGTAGCATTCATTAATGATTTTCTACCATTTTGTCACCATATCAGTAATGCCAGGTCTGTATTAAATAGATAAATAAATGTCACTAAACTCATTTTGTCAAAATTCATTTTTCTCCCTATTGAACTTCTTGAAATTTTGATTTTCTAACCTGCCTATAAACACAATCCGGTGCCACTCTAAATCCACGGATTGTGAAAGAGACAGCACACAAGTGATGTTACCTGTAGCTTTGCGCACATCAAAGTCAGTGCAAAGACTCGCAAAGAGCAGAACGCTTTGGCAGGTATTATCCCGGGAAGTGGCTGAGAGGAAGCTTGGAGTAGGGCTGTCACACCTGTCTGTTCTCTGCTGGAGGATGTAGCACCAGAAGTTAGACAGATGTCCTAAATAGCAGAGTCAAGGTCAAAATCTCAGTTGGGGTGCGTTATTCCATCTGGCTGCACAGACGAAATGCCATGCAAGAAATACATTTATAAATGACTAGTAGGCTTTAGCATTTCCACAACATGGCGACTGTAAATGGGGGGTGGATAGTAGGGCTGGGGTAGCACACCGACTGGCCCCCCACAATTCCAGTGGGGCCCTTTACGTTGGAGCTTACGATACGCATCTAGAATTCACCAACGAATCCAATACCGAACAAATCCTCAATTAACAAGTGGTCAGCCTTACGGCATAAATCTAAGTGCTCCTCCGACGATTCAGTCGTAAATTTATCTAAGTCGAACATGATCAAGTCAGAAGCCTACAAAACTCAACACACAAAACATCACACCACACCCACCAGAAAAAAAGCACTCAACACAGGAAACACTCAACACAGAAAACAACACTCAACATGCAAAACAACACACCACACCCACCACAAAAACAACACTCAACACACAAATCAACAATCAACACACAAAACAACACACTACACCCACCACAAAAAGAAAACAGCCAAGGAGAATGGAACATAAAATGACATTTTAACCAAGACACAACACCAATAAGGTTTTAGTCTAACCTTTTATCATATTTTACTTAACACAGCCTGTCACCAGCCAGACTGAACAGTAATAGTACCTTTCTCAGTACCCAAGGACAATTTACAATCAACACACTGCACACAGTGCTTTTACACCTAGTCGACACACTGGTGAGAAACAACACATAATTGTTAACATATTATGATTTACACACCAGCTCGTGCAAAAGCAGACAAAACTGTTCTGGAGGCAGTACTGCTTTTGAGGCGGAAATGTAATTGGTTAACAGTCAGTGGGCGGAGATTGGAGTGATTGGTTAACAAGCATATAGGCAGATATTTTAAAATACAGCACGTTCACCCTTCATGACTGTATATGCAGTACAGTATTACAAGTACGTACAGTTTGATTTGCAGTCTTGCAAATAAATGAAGTAGTGTTCATGTACAACAAACCAAAGTTTCACGAAATTCTTAGGATACAGTACAGAAGATGCAGCTTTAGATACTAACTAGCTTGAGAGATAATTTTTAACTAAAAAAACTAAAATAATATTAAAAGGTATTATTAAAGCTATTCAACTTGAGTCAGTGCATGAGCCTTAAGAGCATTGACGTAACTAATGAGTGTGTGTGTGGCAACAAGTAATAAAGCAAATCACTCCCTTCATGTACTGTTTTTGCGCGTGGGCTCAGATACTAGTTGTGCCATTGGTGCCTTGTTGCCTCCAGGCTGAATTCAAGTCTGCAACCTGTAGCTTTATTATTATTTTATTACGTGTTAGAATAACTGAGCGAAATTATCCAGTAATTAGCGTGCGAAAACGAAAAACGTGATTTCCTTGGAAAATCTGCGTCACTCCAGCACAGTAATCTTTGTACCCAATAAGTCTTATCAGTTATTTAAGGACTGACCTGTTTGAAAGGTGTGAAAGAAACCTTTTAAACAATAAACAATACCCTTAAACAATACCCTTCTCGTTTAATAAAAGGAAATACATGAAAAGAAATTGCTATATTAAACGTTTGCTAATGTTATTTTAAATTGTTGCCCTTACAGTAACATAAAGATTTTCGTAATTAAATGGCTGGGAAAATGTGTTTCCTCGCGTTATGGTCTTCCCCCCGTGCACGGTGATCTTGGTACGGTCTTTCACTTATATCCGATAGGCAGGCTGAACCAGAGCGACCGTGAATTAGAGTCGAACTGAAAATGTATTAATATCCGCATATTTAAGAACCTGCTCAGTCTTTTGTCTCTTGGTAAACATGATAACAGAATAAAAGGCAAAAACAAATCGCTCGGATTTGAATTTTTCTTCGTGCGCTATAGGCTACCCATTTGGTAAGTATACGTCCAAATCTATACGGATTTTTTTTGGTGATATATCACTGATAGGTGTTCGATTTTTTTTCAAATGATTTTTGATGCAACATTTATACAAGTTTATTGTTTTAAGGCTGAAATGCATGAACTGTTAGTAACACATACACGTGTTTGGGCACATGTCACATTAAACATGTACGATATGGTTTACGTTTTGTTAGTTTCTCGTGCGTAATTGAGACATTTTTGAGATATGTAACGAAACATCGCCATAGAAAGACTACTGGACTTTAGTTTTCCTATTCAGAAGCTATTGTCAAACGACAAACAGCTTAAGTGGGTTCCAATTATCTGAAAACAGTCACCTGATGCACGACAGGTGGAAAATACATAAACAATTATATTCACAATAATGTTTGTTTGGGGTTTTAATGGGTGTGTGTCGGCTGTTATGTTTATACTGATAGTTTATTGTTTAGGACATAGGACAGTATGACCGCCTGAACTGTGTGATTGGAGAAAAAACCCTAACCGCTTTATCTGGAGTCTGGTCGCAGCGAAAATACTGAGAGACCTTTGTA
This sequence comes from Brachyhypopomus occidentalis, assembly GCA_020368025.1. NCBI lineage: Eukaryota > Metazoa > Chordata > Actinopteri > Gymnotiformes > Hypopomidae > Brachyhypopomus > Brachyhypopomus occidentalis. Next base: position 2,072,848 of record JAGXOD010000107.1, read on the forward strand.
CATGTATTTGTTACATATACTTGCAGTAGATCGTATTTTGCCCTTTGACTAAGGCCATATCAGGCCAATCCATATGGTATCACAACTGTCTAAACTGAATTCACTTGTTGTCCTCTAATGTCAGGAGACCGGGGAGAAAGTTACCATAGTTCAGTAACCATAGAGACCATTTAACTCCAACATCGTCGAACACACAGTTGATGTGAAATGTGTGAAACAGTTTGATATAAATAAGCAATGTATAGAAACCGTAATAAGCAACTTCCCTTGTAAAGAGAAGACGCGTGCAAAAATAGCCTCTCGACGATTTTACAGAAAGGGTGGTCTGGATATAGCACACGAAACTTCCTCATGGCAATTTTTTGAACGGAGAAGTTTTAGATAGTTTTTTCGAGGTGTCTTTTCAGCCTACTTTTGCCACTGCAGTACTGAATAACTAAAGACCACTTACAGCACATATCAGCTTTACTGGATTGCACTATTCCTGGTTTGTGGATCTCTGCCCCCTTATGTAAATCCTTTTCTTTAGAAGCATCAGTGAACCATAGCAATGTGTTGGTGTGTACAATAGGGTTGTTCCTGTAGCCCTGTTGCTTTTAGGCGCAGGAAATGACCCGTTCTCTGCCTTTATATTCGCGATGCTCCATCATCATCTGTTACTTCTGCTGCTGGCTTGGCTCAAGAGACCTTGGAAACATGTGCCCTGACAAATCGCAGTTGTCACAGATGCACCAAGCTTGTCATCTCCATCAGCTTCAGAACTCCACTGTCCCCATGGAAAGCATGTTCCCAGTGGACAGCTCCCATCTGAATCACATGACACCAGGTTTTTTTTAATGAAGCCAGCTAGGTCTCTCCTTATTGTATCTGGTTCGGTGCAGCCCCAAACACACACACACACACACACACACACATACACCTCGTGTTCCAGATACATGTGTCCATCATACTGTGCACGAGAAAAGGAGCGTGGTTGCCCTTATGATCCCAGCGCCTTGCTGCGGTTGCATAAGACGTTTCCAGCAGCCCTGGGATAAAGCGGCATTCTGGGTAAGTCATCTGAAGCATCCCACGCTGCGTTCGCCTTTGTGAGGCTCGCTGAGAAGGCCTTTATTTACGCCTCCTTTGTATTTACCTCGAAACACGGGTCCTCTCTCGGCCTGCCCCTTTTTGTCACGCTGAATGTCCAAAGCCATTTTCTTCATTTTGTTTTCCGTGCCGAGTTCAACTGGCATTTTCCAAACGTCCATCGTCTTTATGCAAATGACGAGGAACTCCAATGCTTTAATGAGGAGCCCACAGGCCAAAACCTCATACTCCGGTTACTATAATTCACATCACTTTGAGGAACCGTAGGATGTAAAGGTTCCCCATTACTCCGTCTGTGTTTGAACTTCTCAGTGTTGTTTATAGATTCCTTTGATGAAAGGAAGACATGGGAAACGCTATTCTAGATGATGCTGATACTTTTACCATGGAGACATTCCACACTCCGCACCATATCAAGCAGCTGCTGACATTGCGGCTGATGTGTTTGAGGTGGGTGAGGTTGCAGAAGGTGCAGCCCCGCTGTGACATGTCATTTCAGGTCACCGTCTGCACATGAGGAATCTTTGCCTTTTCCTCTCTCCCAGTGCAAGACCGCAGTCTTGACAAAACCTGAAAGGTTTCATTGTAGTTTTGAGGTGAAAAAGCTGTGTTGAAGTCTTCTACTTGGCATTGCTACACCATACATTTTTGTCCAGCCAGAACGTATTCTTATATGGTGTGGCAGACTGTGGATTAGATTATGGGTTAGATCTGGGATTAGATAGATTATGGGATTAGATATGTTTCATTCTGTACCCAAAGCTGATTGATCTGTTAACTTCACTATGTATCATAATGGGCCAAATGTTCTGAGCTCTGTTATTTGGTTTCACTAATAATTATACAGTCCTCTCCCCAGTGATGTGCTTTTTCGTAATCCGTATACAGGCAAAATGAAATTTGAATGCTTTATCCTCGCTTTTTAGGTTAAAAACAGGTAGTTGTTTGTTCCCTGCAATTGGCATCTGGTTTACAGACACATCTCAGTTGCAGAGTCTATGTACAGTTCTTTCCTTATTATTGAATAATATGTTCTCGTTGTTCATGAGTGTCATGGGTGTCATGAGTGTCATCTCTCTCTCTCTCTCTCTCTCTCTCTCTCTCTGTCTCTGTCTCTGTCTGTAGCAGCTAATTACACTGCCAAGATGGGAGCCTGCCTCCTCTGGAGAGACAGAAAGCCTTTTTAATTCATTAGAGCATCCATCCACAGATCAACGGGTTACTCTTTTAACATATTATCTGAGAAGAGATGTTTACACTGTGTCCTCTAAACTGGATGGACACTGTACACACTGGCTATATGACTGGAGCCTCTGGTTTCTTTGTCCTGTGTCTTCACAAATAGTGGAAGAAAATCCATATGAGAGTCCAAACCTGAATCAGCGGGGTTTTGTGTGTCTGAATTGCTGTTTGTCAGTTCTAGCTCTTAATCTGTGTTAGGATTAGGATTAGGGGTTACGGTTAGAAGATGTGTGCTGATCTGGACTGGCTGGCGTTTGTACTGTTGCTGCTTTTTGGTCGGCTCCTTGTGCTTTTGGGAGCAACCTTGTCTAAACCCAGCGATCGAATCTTGGAATATTGATGTGATATTGATGTGCTTGCCGTTGATGGCTGAGGACTACAATTCCCATCATTCCTCAGCCAGCCGATGGCCTGTGCGTTTGCTGCAGTCGAGCTACACCGCTGCCACAGGGTGAAGCATGCTGCCCTGCTCTTTGTCCCGCACAGTTTGTGCCAGGAGAGCTGCCAGTGTGCTGAGCCAGATGGCCCACTCTCAGCGTCTGTAAATATGCTAATACAGTGGGTGACATTCAAAAGATACCTACAAATGACCAGTTGGTGACCTTCTCAGTCACCATTGCTTTCTCGTTTATGATCCATGGAAAGCAGTTTGCTTCCACAGATTGATGCTGCTGCTTGTGAGGGTGAGGGCATTTGTGTGCATGTGAAGACGCCATGTCTCCTTGTCCTGCTTGGGCATAATGTAGAAGTGAAGAAACAACTCATTTTAAGCATGTGCTTGGCAAATGATAGCCAAGTGACTATTATAGGCAGCTTACCAAAGTGTCGCCAGAGCCATGATCTCCTGGGTTAGGCTTTAGTGAAACACATGTTTGTGAAATGCCTGAAAGACTCCTTAGAGATAAAGTACGAAACAAGAAGATGGTGTTTGGGAGAAACACTGTAGAGAGTTTGCAGCTGTCAAGAATTTCGTATCTGGTACAGCTCATATAGGAAATGTAGTATTGCATCTGTCCACCCTGTCCATTAATTGCTATATGATTTGTAATGACAACATCCTTAAATGATTACGTTTTCATCCCTACCTTGGTGTAAGATGTTTAAGGTATAGCAGTGTGTGTGTGTGTGTGAGTATCCATGTGTGCGATTTCATTTGTGGGCCATTTCATTAAAGTCCACTGGGACATTGGTGGGGTAAGACCACGCAGGAGTTTATATGAGCAACTCATCTCGGAACCAGTTTTTTCCATTTTTCTTTTCATTTCTTTCCCCTTTTCTTTTCATCTCACAATTCTCACTTGAAACCCTCCCTTTCTGTCACCTATCAGATGTCCAAAAGACACTAATTGGTGTGGAAGGGTTTTACTCCGCTTTTAAAATGAGACTTTTAAAAAACCCATCATTATCTGAATAGCACCTGTATAACTGAGATTACAGAAGTAGCATACATTCATCTCTGAACATCACTTAAATATAAATGTGTGGGGTCTGTAAGAAGGTAATAAGGGTCTTTTATTGCATTTAAATGTTATTTGGGAAAATATCAGTGTTAAAAAGGTTCCAGGAAATCAGTAGGATTTTTTTTAAATATAGCAGACCCCTCCTACCAGACCATAATGCACTGGTTACCATAGAAGCAAGGGAGTGGGTTAGAAGGATGAGATGTTTAACAAATGCACACGGTCTTACAGTCTATAAATAGAAAGCAAGTAATCCAGACATTTAAGAGCTTATTTTGATCATGGAAAAGGAAGGGATAGGTAATTTATCATATGCTCCACTATACTCTGTGTATTTGCTCATTTAATTGAACATTGTTGCTAACTGCAAAGATTGTGCTTCTACACTTCTGCTGGCTTTACATTAATGGAATTGGCAGTCACTCATGTCCAGAGAGACTTGCATATTTATCAGTATAACAGTACATGTGCTACCAAGCAACTGGATCCATGACGATGGTGTTTCTGGCATTATGGTGTCCCTGCTCTACCTTGTGAGCTCCGAGAGTGAAGGAGTTCAGGTCTGGCTCCCATACACCATGCCTGGCCAAGAAAAGCCATATCGACTTACTGCCATATTGCACTTTGAAAATCAATTAAACACTGTCAGTGCCGGTCACGTCGAAGTGCTGGATGCGAGATTTAAACGAGACGAAAAGGTCCCTGTTGGTAAACTCATTAGAGCGTTATGCGAGATTCCTGTTTAGATTTTGTTCAGTGATCCTCATTAAATCTCCATTAACTGATCGCAAATGATTAATCAAGGATTAGCGTAGGTTGGTTATTAGTCAACCTGACTGTCCTGTTTATGCTGTTGAGATGGTACGAAGCCTCTCACTCTCACTTGTGGCAAGTTTAGCTTGAATTATTTGTCTTGTTTTAGTATTGTTCTGTGTCGTGCCAAAGAGAGTGAGAGGCAGATTTTCCAAGTTGTGTCCAGGCGACTTTTCACAGGAAAATTTGTAACGCCTGGCCGTCGTGGAGCGATGTGGCGGACGCATGCGCTGAGTAGAGCGAGGTTTATTATAGGCAAGTCCAAATCGGAGTCGGGGTCACAGTCCAGTTGCAAAAAGCCAGCATGTACATCCATATTAATACAAAACAAAATGATGACAGACTAGAAACATAAACTAATATCAACAATAAGGGGGTACACCGAGTCCAGATAAACACAAAGACGAAACAACCACTAGGACCACACCAACAATAACTTGAAACAGACCTCACAACCAGAAACAACCAGCACCGACTACACAGAAACCAGGGTTTAAATACCAGACAGCAGGATTACAGAAAGCTAGGTGGGACTAAGACCGACAGATAGCACGTGGCAAAATAAACAAAGGTACGCTTGACAGGTGGGGGCAGGGCTGATCATGACAAAAGCGTAAAAAGATACGTTTACTTCCCTGTCAGTAACAGAATGACACGAGGAAGTAAATGAACTGAAGAAACGTCACCACAGAGAGGATCTTGCAAAGATGACATCTTTCTAATAAAAAAGTGGATATAGACCTGAAACCAGGAACATCGCCCAGCGCTCAGAATGCAAATACTGAGTTTCACCGCGAGCTCAGCGCCACTTCACATCTAAGTGGCAATTCCTGCCTTTTCATTTACACATTGTCTCAGACTAGCGCCGGCTGCAGCCCTCGATGGAACGTGTGGTTTTCTCACACTCTCGCGGTGTTAGATTGCAGCGGTTCAGCCTGTCGAGAGTGATGAGTCAAATGCCCACGTTCTAGAGCTAGACGGAGAAGCCTGGGTTGCCAGGAAAGCAGATCTGGCTTTACTCTCAGGTAATACAGCCTGAACTGTAGACTGCTTAATCAGTTGTAATGCAGCTTGTGATCATTGTCAGGAAACTGAATAATGACACAGCTTTGATATCCAGTACAGCCTTCCTTACGGCTGTGGCGTTGCGCTCTGATAGTAGAGTCTTTCTGAACTGAGCGTCCTTTGATGTGTTTAAAAAAACGTGTATTTAACAGTGTGTTATGGAGATGATGTAGTGTGTTCTTCCTGTGATGGTTTATTTCTTCGCCATGGTGCTGATGAAATCTCAAGAGTCCAGCAACCCTAACCCTGTGAACTCTCTCCAGGGTCCTGAAAGGCTGTGACATGTTTTCTCTACTTATGGTCATGTATATGTCCATTGTCTTTCCAGATGGCCAGATGGAATGTCTGTGACCCGTAATGACGGGCTGTAAGCAGAATATTTACATTATCGAAGTCCCTTACAGTCACATGGCCCATCGTCACGTAGATTGTAGGCAAAATAAAAGCCCCTACATTATGGCGTGGCGATACGGCAGGGGTCTGGGTCTCCTTGACCTCGATCCGTCATCCGTGTGCTGGCAGGCTAATAACGGCCATGCCAGCTGCAGACGTGCTGTGAGCTAATTGCAGCACGTCTTCTCGGACGGGGCGAGACGAAGGGGGGGGCTGCCGCATGGACTTGAGTCGCGCCTCCCGGAACGGCCGGCGGCGTGAAAATAGAACTCCCCGCCACTCATCCTCCGTCTTCTGAGTGCAGGCGCTAACCGCTCTGTCCACAAGCGCCAGACAGGAACTGTGTGCCTGGGGTGCGTTACGGCCCGTCTGAACCAAACGTCAGTAAGGAGGTACGGGGACAAAATAAAAGGAGTGGGGACAGTGGAGCCACACACACACACAGACACACACACTTAAGCCGAAGTATGCCCTTCAGATACAGTCTAATTGAACTTTCTTGGTGGGGGGGCAGGATGGTGCTGGCTAACAGATGGCTGGATCCCTTTTCACATTAGGCTTTCTCTCTGTTTCTATTTTCTCTCTCTCTCACTCTCTCACTCTCTCTCTCTCTTTAATCTTTGTCTCTCTCACTCTCTCTCACTCTCTCTCTCTCTCTTTAATCTTTGTCTCTCACTCTCTCTTCATCTGTCTCTCTCTTCCTCTTCTTTAATGGTACATTCTAGAACAAAGGACCTGCTGCTCAAGCAGAGTGATGTAGCAACGATTTGGGCATACCTTGCTCACTGCAAATTTCTTTTAACTGTTACCATAGAAACATCTCTCTCTTTCTCTGCGTGCATTTGTATTGGTGTGTATGACTGTGCATGCATGTGCATTCGTGTGTTCTTTATCAAGTAGTTCATACACCATTTAAACTCTATTGAAACTTCACAGCCACAAAACCATGCAGATACTAATGCAATGCAGGGATTTCTGCACAATGCATGCGCATTCTTAGAAATGGCATGTGTGAATGTTTGCATCTATTATTGGTGTGTGGTTGACTGCTGGTGCAGAGTTTTATCCTGTCATTCCAACTGATCCCTCACTACCCAGCATACACTGTCTCCATGACAACAGACACTCTCTTCCTCCACAAGAGCTCTTTTCCCACATTCTATTTAAAGTAGCCGTGTGTGTGTGTGTGTATTAGTAATGTTACAGCATGTCACACAGAGGAAAGGACCAGATTGCAGAATCCATACTGTAAACAAAAGCATGTGTTTGTTTGAGAGGTGATGTCTGCTCACAGGGGTTTTCCTCCGTGTATAACAATGGAACTGGGATAAAGAACCCTCATAAATGCTGTGGTTATTTTGTCTGCTCCCTCTGGTGGACAAGTAAAAAAGTACTTCTTGGTAAAAAAATTTCAGGCATCTTTTCCCTTTGTAGAGACATTCCTCTATTTCTCTACTAATGTGCTAATAAATCAATTCGCCCTGTACATGATCCCCTGCAGTGAGCTCAGTAATTCTAAGCAATTATTTGTCTCCTCATCTGTCTTTGTGTCTGTCTGTCTGTCTCTCTCTCTCTCTCTCTCTCTCTCTCTCTCTCTCTCTCTCTCAGGGCAGCAGTGGGATGACTGAAGTGGAGCCGGTGTTAGACTTTGCCTCGTCGGGCAGGTCCGGACGCAGGAATGCTCTGCCCGACATCCTAGGCTCCCCGGCTGGGGTCAGCCCCTCTGACCTTCCGCTCAAACTGGCTGAGCTGTCTCTCACTGGTCAGCTCCAAACACACGTGCCCGTTCATGGGTTTGATTGTGTGAATTTTTGTCAGTCACACAAACATGACAGCAAGTGTATCACAAACAGATCAGGCGACCACATTCACTGTCAGTGAGCAACTACTTAAGTTGAACTTTTTTTTAACTTTTATTTTATGAACTTTTATTGATCTGTATGTGGTCTGACATTGGCAAAATACCACCATGAAGATATGGGGAAATATGGGGAAAAATCTCTATCTGTCTCTCTGTCTCTGTGCCTACAGATGGGCCGGGCGGAGCTCAGTCGCCCACGTCGGAAGAGGCCTCTGTGCCCACAGAGAGCCCAGAGGGGAAGAGTGGATCTTAAACACCTCCTCACCATGGGAGGTCTTGCAGTGCAGGAGGAGGAAGAGGAGGAGGATGAGGAGGACAGGACAGGTCTGCGGGCAGAGTGAAGAAGACGGAGCAGTCTGGCTAGTCGGTAGCTGTGCTACTGGGGTTGAACTTTGGTGTCAGCACGTCTCTGTAGGCGGAACATTTGGCCTTATATGTACACACACACACACACGCTTGCACACAAAGACTTTAGCATGCCATGAAGCAGAGGTGCTGAAACCAGCAGGACAGAAGGAGCCCCTTTATACATGTACTGCAAGGGTTCATGGGACATGTGCAAAAGCAGAAGGAAGAGTGGCTTTTATTCTGGTGTGCTATTCCGTGCTAGGAATAGAGGATGGGTGAAAACTGTTTCTGCTCCATGCCAGCGCAGCAGAGTTCTTTTGGAACCTGACCAGTGTCTCTTCTGTAAGACACTGGCAAAAAAAATATCTCCTTTTCTCTTTGATATTCGTCGGTCACTTGTTTCCAGGAGAGCGCTGTATGTATGAGTAGCTGTGTGCTTTGCGAGAGAGGCAGGTTACCTCTTTGAAAGGCATTATTACAGTGATTATGAACTCTTCTGGGTGTAGTTTGACCAGTAATTGTATTGTAGTTTGAATGTATGTTATTTGTCTTGTTTGTTTACATGAAAGAACAAAGTACTATGTGGGAATAATAGCCTTGTCATTACATTCCTGATGGAAGCACACTGCCAGCTGTTTAAAAACGCTACTCCAAAACATGTATACGAGTTATGCAGGTACCGTATTCAGCTTTTTGAATTAAAAAACAACAACCACAACAACAAAAAGGTTGCCTCTAGCCAACAGAACAGCATCAAAACTGTTTTTTTTTTGGCCAAACACATTATGGACTGTCAAAACACCACATAATGGCACTTGCCAACTCCTATGCACTATGGATGTCAAAACTGATGATTTGAATTCAAACATTGTCACTTTGTCATCACTGTTGCTCTGTCTTCATGCTGCAGCTGTAATGTCTGTCACCCTTCACGATCTGACAGCCTTTCTTCACTGGTCAGTCTCTAACCATGGGACCATAGTTTGGCTGGATCTTTTAGTGCAACAACCTCTGAACCTATGAGTGGCCCTGACATCCAAAAAACTGACCAGTGATGGATAGAACAGTGGGTCAGCATTGAATATGATGCACACGGCAATATCTGAGCTACTGTACCTATAAGCAAGGTGTACAAGTGAGTGTAGGTGTTCCTTAATAAGTGGGTGGTAAGTATATATTATATAGAATTATACCCAACCAGCACCACTTGCCTATATGGTTAGCATATGCTAAGACAAATGGCGTGGCGTGCCGTGATAACGCTGGCGATGCCAATAGTGTTGCACGTCCACAGCCACGCCGCTCGCACTCTTGCCTTCTGTCTTTCAGCAGCTTGTCAGAGCCTGGCGCGCTCGTAGTGGTTAGCGCGTGTCTAGACGCGCGAACCGGCGAACGCTTCAGCCTACTGTGCGGAGCTCAGTCATGCATAAACGTATTTATTTCCCCATTAACAGTTGACATGTTTCTGTTCGAAGAACTTGGCCTATGTGTCTGGATTTTGCTCCTTTTCACGAAACGAATAACTTGGTCAGGTTCCTCTGTCTTTGAGTTGATTTTGTCTTTGTTGTAATTCTTCTCTAAATGAGAAACACCCTTTTTAAAACGTCGTTGAATGCTTTCCTATACAGTAAAATTGTGAAAAAGAATTGTTTTGCTGTGTTCTGGTTGTATTGCTATATGTATATCTGATTCAGCTTTTTCATTTGTTGGAGTAGGCTGAAGCATTAATAAATACAGATTTTATACTGATTCTGTATATTCAGTGTTGTCTGCAAGCCGGCTTTGTTGTGACGGCTTTGCCATACTGTTTATATAAAAAGAAAAATTACATTTAAACAATTACGTTTCCCCTTAAAACATAGTTACGGCGGCTAAATGTCCTTGCTGTGTTGTGCAGTAAACTACATTATTGAATTAAAAGTAATTAATTCCACATAATGGCAATTTGGGTTCGCATTTGAGAAAACACAGCAGGTTGCTCTTGACTGAACAACCCCAGGTAATATTTCAAAACACTGATTATATACTTCAGAGCACTGCCGTCATTGGTTAATCCATATAGAGGAAGTAACCAGCGCAGCCGTGAGAGCCTTTGCAATTAAAATCAACAACAAATAGAATCACACCATATAATCAGTTTTACAAAAATCGATATTATTTCTGTTTTAAAAGATTTTTTCCGTTTTCCAGAGTCATGGGTTTGATTGTGACGTAACTATGAACTTCCCCTTTTCGAACGCCAGATGGAGTGCAGTGCCTTACCATGTCGCCCAGACATGCCCGACATGCAGACATGTTTATGCAGTCTTGGGCAATACCACCGCCACTTGGTGAAACCATTTGACAATCACAGAGACAAAGACTTTGAAGACAACACTGAAAAAGAGCTCATTCTTTTTATTTCAATTTTAAATTTAAATACCGAGTGAGAAATCCCATATATTATTATGGCAGATGTATTAGGCATCAAATATGAACATAAAAACGTCTGTGATTTGTGACACACCCATTGTCTTTTTTGGATGGTAATGGGGTATATTGTGAGATCTCCAAATAAACCCTTTTCCAAATCATCATTCTGAAATGTTTATACTCTATAAAATCATGACTGTAAAATAACTAGAATATTTGAAGAAATATTTCTTTTGTGCTGTGAAAGGCAAGCAGTGAAAAGTGACCTCTCATATTCCCATATATGTATGTGCACAAAGACCATGTGACAGCCAAGCAGGATGAATGGTTCACATTTTAAACTATAAATGGATATTTTATAGACAATCGTGACATGGTAAACAGCATGTCCATGTGTACTTTATTCTGCACATATAAGCAATCTCAGTTTTGCACAGTGTAGCGCTAATACTTGTAGAAGCAGTAATTTTGCAATGAATTCTGCATAATATTTATCAGGATAAGTCTCCGCCCCACTAGTTTACACGCCTTCAGGTAGTGTCTGTTGTCTCAGACACTGTTGCTATGTCATTTGCTCTTATGGCGAGGATCAGCCTCTGTCTCATTGTGTTCAGGATCAAACATTTGTATGAAGAATTTAATGGAATTCATTCCATTAAAAAAGCAACAACCTGACAGCTAGGGAATCATTTTGAACAGTATAAAGATGCAGTGCAGCTGAGGAGGGTGAAAGAGAGGGCAGGGGTGACGAGAAAATTGCAGGCAGTACGAGGAGTCTTGGGGGAGATTATCAGCCTCCTCTAATCCTCTCAGCCTAGAGGGCCTCTTGACTCATATGGAAGAATCCCCAACACTGTGTCAGTCTTCAGGAACCATCCTGTCGGCAGCACTGATTGATAAAGGTCCCATAGGGTAAGATTGGCACAGGTGTGTATCACTGTCTTGCATTGGTTGGGTGTGTTAGGGGTCTTATGGGAGAGTGTGTGTGTGTGGGAGGGGGGGGGGGGGGAGGAGCGTGTATCTTGTTCCACTGACAGAATGCCAACATAAAATTCAACATTCATGTGCAGTTTGGCATGCCACGCTGCCCCAGGAGAAGAAAGATAAAGAGAGGGAGGTTGGAGGGAAGAGAGAAGTGGAGCTACAGCCAGAGAGAAATGACCAAATAAACCTTCTGTAAACAAAGAGTCATTTAGCCATTTCGCATTAGTCAGAGAAGAGCAGCCCTTGTGCCCTTGTTCATAGAATATCCAATAACTGACAATGGCACATATATGTAATAATAAATAATAGTGGATAGATGGAATGATTAAGCAAATCAGGCTAGCCAAAAAGCTCAGTACATTTACAACCTTACAACCTTACAACCTTAAACAAGCAAAAGTAGTGTTTCATTTGTGTCCCATCATATGAAACACATGGGTTAGACCAATGCACGGAGGGAGACAGGGGGACGCAAACCTAAACAAGATACTTGTATTTCTAAGAAACAAAGCTGCATCCGTCATACTTTTTGGTAATAATTAATCTCTTTGATTAATCTATTTGCTGTTTCTCTTTATACAGCTCCTGCTAAAGTTTAATACTGTTTTATTTCATCTTTTATACTTCCATCACCCCCTCCTTTGGAGAATGCTATGCTTAGCGATGATTTCATCCTTTGTCTTGATTTGTATCACAAAGATGCGAATGGACCCCTCCTAACACACATGCCAAGACATACACACACGCATACACCCACACAGTGTCAAGCACACACTCTTACAATTAGCTCACAAGTGGCAGATCTGTGACATTACCACTATGTATTCCAGGAGACAGAGACTAGGTTTGGCAGACTATAAAACATTATTGTATTGGCATTTACCCAAACAAACAAGAATGCTATATGAACAGAGGACACCAGTAGACATTACAAGGCTATGCGTACTACCACAATAAATCAATGGATTTTCAGACAGGTTTTGCAGCTGTGATATTGATTGTAATCTCTGTGAGGTAGCCTGTTTGTCACAATTGTTCCAATTGCTATGATATATTCAATTTTATTGTACATCTTAATGGCTGGGATGGATCTGTTTCCATTGTGGTGCTGATAAGATTGCGTGTGAGTGGAAGCATGTGAGTGTGTGTGTGTGTGTGTGTGTGTGTTTATATCTGACAACATGACCTTTCCCGTGTGTTGGCATTGCTTCCATTGTTGTGTTCAGTGCATTCCATCTTGCCACCAGACAATTGCAATCGATCGAGCACTCCATTCTACCATGAGAGCCTCAGTCATTTCAGTAAATGAATGGCACACAATCACTGAGGGGATCACTGGGGTGGGTGAGACTGCCAAATATACATTTGTTTATATTTGTATATACACTTCGTTTTCTATGGCTGTCATGAGCTCAAGGGACTATATAGAGACGAGTGATTTTGGAAGATCTTCTCCCTTTCATCCTTTTGTTTTCCTTTTAAGATCCAGTCATCTTGGTCATGATGTCATGGTCTCAGAGGTGTGGGATGATGGCAACGTAGTCTGATTCAGCATGTGTTAGAAAATCCCTCCCCCTTCCTCTAGGCCAATCCATGCATTAGAAGAGCCCCCCACCCCCACCCCTGGCCAATCCATGCCTTATATGAGCCCTCCCCATCCTTCTCGGTAAAAATTGTAATATCACTGAAAACTTTTCATTACATTCGATGATTATGGTTAAATGTTATATTAGCCCCCAAACTTCCTCAAATACATCTGTCATGTACAGGACTCCTTGTTCTTCTTTACACTGAAGATAATGACATTCTTAATGACATTGGCTGAATGTTTTGGCTCAATGTCCAGCTGCAGAATAAATGCGGAGCCAATCAGATGACTCGCTGACAGTAATGCATGATGTATTTCTCAGCACTGTTAAAGCAGACCAAAGTCCAAACTCCATTTGCTAAAATGCAGCCCCAAACTTGCTGTCATGCCACCTGCAAGCAGGCACTACCCAGAATTCAACACTTCAGTTCTTGTGCATAGTGAGCCTTTGTCGTAGTGTTTTCCTTGCCCGTTGCTGAACTGCTGTTCTATTTTTTCCTATTACAACCCTGGACTGTTTTCTCTGTTTTCTGGGTACTGTTTGGATTCTGTCTGTCCTGTTATTGCCTTTATATCTTTTGAGCCCTGTCTGATCTCACTTTTGGATTGCCCTATTATTAAAACTTTATTAACTGGATCTGGAAACATCCGTTAATGTAGCTTGGCCTTTCCATGAAGACAACTCCTGGCCAGACCTCTCTGAACAGTAGAGGTGTGCCTTGGTCTCACTGGCTTCTGTTAGTTCTAAGCTCACGGCACTGCAGGACATCTGATTTCAAAGAGCAGCAAGCATGGTGTGACTTTTCATCTGCTGCAAGTTTTTTTGGCCGACCACGGTGTCTATGGTCCTCAGCGTTGCATATTTCTTTGTGCTTCTTCAAAAGAGTTTGTAGTGAACATCTTGAAACCATTACCTGGGAGACCTTGCTGATGCAACTACCAGCTGCCTTGTTGTTGCTCACACCAAATGTTGATTGGTTTAGTCCATTCACTTTTGTTCATTCAATTTGTATTTTCTGAAGTGACAAAAATAAACTACTAATTATTCTATATTTGAAAGCATTCTTAGTTGTATTAGTAATAGTAGTAGTTGTTGTTACTTTTATATAGTGCTTTTCTCAGTATCCGAGGACTTTACAATCAACATTCCCGCTTTTACATCCAATCAACATACCCACCACACAGTGTACTTTCAATATGCGTGTTTCTTTCTGTACCTTTATCTGTTTATATTTAAATCATTTAATTCATCTTGTGTATGTAAAGCACATAGTAATTTTGTTTCATATAAACGTCTAAAGCTTTTGCCCTCTAGATAAACTATGAAAAGCTTCTATAAAAAGCCCTTGTACTCCAAATGACTCCACTACAAGAGAGAAATTTTGAAACTATGACAGGAAATGGCAAGAAATGACAACAATGTCAACAGCACACATACATATTTATGTTCCACCCTGAAACATGCCAGGAACCATATGAAGATGGTACAATAACACATTTCTCATCCGTCTGTATCACCGAAGGACCACAGGGAAGCATTCACATGATCAAAATACAATGGAACAGCATACATTTGGCAGATATAACCTGGAAAAACATAGTCCTAATGTGGCCCAGCCGCAGAATCACAAAGGAGCCCATCCTCCCCTCTTCTATCCATCACAGGAGGGCCCCATCTGTTGGACCTTGCTAATGAGTGAATCTGAGACACAGCCATTAGCTTTGGGAAATGTCTGTGTGTGTGTGTGTGGTAAAGGATCACTTCACCAGCCTTGTGTACAAGGTTGTGTTGAATCACAGTTATCTTATTACGAGGTTATATTCCGTATTTTATGTAATATGCTATAATACTATGTTATTCTCATCCTTAATGCACAACTATTGAATTGATACTCTAAGGGAATACACATAAATCCATAATACTCAGATACCAGTGTCATATGAATAATTCTTTAATTTAGAGTTTCAGCATTTGGCATACTCTCTTATCTCATCTGTCACTATGACAGTGTGTATTCCCTAGAAATCAAACACATAACCTTCACGCTGCTTCCTCTCCACGCTCTACTAGGTGAGCTAATTCAAAAAAAAGTTTCCAGGGCACAGATGTAAAATTGTACTGATAAAAGTTGGTGGGAAGAATTGCTTTTGACTGATAAACTTCCTTAAGCCAAATAGAATATGAATATTTCATATTCAGAATATCTTAGGACACTGAAATGTTTAAACTGTGTTGATGAAATATAAGAAACAATCCACCATCAAATCATTAAGGATTTGTCAATTTTATATCTTGTTTGCTAAACAACCAATTTTTACATTTCTTCAAATAAATATACTTCCAAATATCAATAAATATTGTACATGCTTGTATTTTATGTGTGTTTTTGTGAACACACCAAATAATTTGAACTCTTAATTAAAAATATTTGACTGAGGCTGTTCACAAAACATTTTGTAAAATTGTAGCCATGGAATGAGCCTTGAAAGAGACAATTATGCTATTATGCTCTACATGTATATAATAATAAGAAAACTATGGGATATAACACTGCATATTGAAAACAATCTATCATTACTGCTCTGCACACCATAATAGTTTGTTCCTACCATGACAACGGGTGACCTAATTAGAAGATTCTGAACACAAGCACTTTGAAAATAAAAATAAAAACACATTCTTTGTCTCCAAGACTGTATCTAAGACTCATTCCTAAAAAAATAAATTCATACCTAAAACTTAATATGGGCACCACTCTGCCTGCAATGTTCATTAAGGCAAATATCCATGCACTGTTCAAGCATGGTAGCAAAATGCATAAGGAGGGTTAATGAGGATCTGGTACCTGGTTATCCACTCATAAAGGAATAAGGCAAGGCACCCATATTTATGGGTAAACTGTGTTCCAGAACAGTCAGTTCGCTTTTCTACATGCTGCGACCTCTCTTCTCATTCACGAGCACTTAAACATGCCCCGACCTCTCTCCTGAGGCACAACCAGTCACATCACACCCTCACCTCTTCTTGATTGACACACTTTTGTTCTGCAGCTATTTTAGCGAACTTCAGCCCAGTCCTGGAAGGCAGCATAGGGGGGCTTCTGCACTCCTGATAAATCTCGTTTTTTAGACATGGGAAAGTCACCGTACGGTCTTCAGACATCACAGCAGCATCACTTTATACATGTTCAACCACATAAATCAATTATGAATAAATAATGATAGTCGATGCAATATGACTGAGGGGAATGACATTTTTAATTAAGGAATGGATTGGAAAATTGAATCTTTGCTATTTTATGTGGTAAAGTGGCCCGGGTAGCTAAATGTATTCATGAGCCTGACATATAAATACAAATCAACATACCACATGGGAGACATAAAGCATGGTGTGAATAATGAGGGGGACTGTGGTTGGTCTGACCCTCCTAATTAAGACTTGGACCCCTCTCTTGTCTTGGGGGGACAGGAGTCAAAACATACATACTCTTCTTACCTGTAATTGTAAATATTACAATATATTTTCTTGGGTATACTCTCAATTGTCACTGTATAATTCACACTCTGACACCTAAGAGAGAGAGAGAGAGGAAGAGAAAAGGAGAGGGAGAGGGTGGGAGAGAAACAGGAGAGTAGGCTTTTATGTGAAACTCTAGTTGCCTTATTATACCAGTCCATTGATTTTTCTTACTTCTTTAAACAAGTATGATGAATACTTGAATACAAGTAATATGATGTTTTAATAATTGATCACTTAATGTCCTCACAAAATTACCTCTCAATAAAGGCATCATTTGTTGATAACACTTGCCACCACACTCTCCACCTTATACACACTATAAAACAAATCTCGGTTGAAGTGGACACCTCTCCTACAGTGATGAGCGTAAGCAACACAGGAGCCAATGGCTGGACTACCTTTACCTATAGTGACCAATCACAGCAGAGGGTTGAAAATGAGATCAGAAAATCCCACTGCCTCTGAGGCCTAAAAAGCTGTGCTGATAAAATGGGTCACACACACACGAAAATGTGCACTCACACGCACATACACACACACACACACACTCGGATGTACGAACACACACAAACGCACTTGTGCCCTCGCACACAGACACACACACATACGCAAACACACAGCCATTCCTGTGTGCATTAAAAAGGAAAGACCTTGCTGTTCTGTAATATTGAAATTGCATGTAACTTTCTGAGATGACTTGCTCCCTGCATTAAGATTATGTATAGTGTAATGTTTTTGAAGACGTTCAAAGCACTTCCAAATCCACACAAATAAAGTTCTTTGGCCACAGAATCAACCTTCTCACTTCTGTGAAATTAAACTACAAACCAGTGGGATGAACATGAAAACCCACAAATGTGGACACAGGACCTGGAGAGGTTTTGTATAGAACATTGATATTACATGCCATAATATGTTCTCCCACCTCTTGCAAGAGAAGACTCGGTGACGTTATAAACACAGCAGAGCAAATAATATTGTTTTTTTTTTATTATTTCATTCTTTTTAACCTGTCTTAAAACATATGATTATTTTTATTAGTCTCACACTTGGGAAATTCACCGTGGTACAGCATCAAGGGATAGTGCAGTGGATGGGAGGTGACAGTCCTCTAAGGGATCCAGACATAAGGGACAGACACTATGTACAATATATAACTAAAAAGGAATTCTGAATAAGAATTTTAAGATGTTTTAAAAGACGTTAACCTAAAAACATAAAGTTTTAAAAAGACATGGATTATTGTTAGATTTTTCATAACATTTTCACAGGTTTTTTTTGTCTATTTTATGAAGGGTGGCAGTCATTGTGGAGAGCACTTCACCCTGGCGATTGGTGCGAGCTTTGGGGAGAGTGAACTGCCTCCTTTGTATTGCAGTGAATTGGCCCATATGGTGCTCTGAGGGATCAGTCCAAACTGCCCTTCCCTGCCAAAACCACTTGCCTGACCTCAGTAAGAAAATCAATTAGCTAATGTTGAGTCACATGTCGCTGGGGAGGTAGACAGAATTTACAAAGCCCCCTTAAACACACACACAAGCTCCTCCTGAAAATACACTGGTATAGATGTCACAAGTTCAGGTTATAGTCATCAGCCCAGCTGTCTTTGTCCTGGACAAAACCTGTGGAGCAAGCCCTGGCGGGAGACTTTGAGCATACAGAGAGTTAGCACCATCTGTTTGTTTCTCTCAAGACACACGCTCACAAGCACACATGCATGCACACACGCGTGCATACACACATGCGTGCACAAATGCACACACGCACACACATTTTCCAGTTTCCAGTTTTCCAAGTGTTACATTAATAACCCAGCATTATTTTAATACTGAAAGACAGCAACCGTTAGCAGCTAACAATCGCTCATCACACGCAACATCCCTAAACAGCATATTCTAGATAATCTGTCTGTTTAATGTCCACAAGAATTATGGCACCGGCGCAAAACAGGACATTTTTAAACTGTTTGATAATTAGGGTAATGCGTCCACACGGTGCAGAAATGAAATTTCTAACAAAATACTCTATAAAATGCTAATGTGTGTCATTAGTTCAAGTCTGTGACAATCACAAAAAAAAAATCTAAATATAATTCCAGAAGTTTCAACCAACTGGGGGACTAGATGTTCTGTCAAGAATAAGGGGCTTGCAACAACTTCAGCTTGCAACATGCCACACGCTGTTCTCTGAGACAAGAGAGAAGCGTACTTAAAATAACCCCACACTAAACAGCTCGCTTTACAAAAATTAAATTGCTATCCCCATCCTTCAGAAATCTTCACAGGCTATAATTTATGTCTGACTGAACAGATGAGAGCTGAAGATATCGGAAGTTATTTTCAGATCTTCTCTGGGCAATATATATTCAACTTGGTGGGATACACACAGAACAAGCTACAGCCCTATAAGAGTAAGAAGGTATGCCAACGTCTTGGCTTATGTAACAAGCAGCTTTAAAGCTGTAACCTTTTTATAACCTGCTTTCATACTTTAGCCTACAGTAATTCCACCTGTACAACATTATATCATTAAATAAGCTCTCAACATTATGTGTCAGTGGGGTTTCATCATGTTTGTTCATGAAAGAAGAACTCTACATATGAGAAACAATGCTACCGTTTGCTGTTCACAGTGACTATGATTTTGTACATCACAGACATATCAGAGAACTGAGAGGGACTATGTTATATTAGAAAACAAATCAAACTGCTGGCTTACATTAAGACATAAGGTCACCAGCCAAGGCATTATTCAACCCAAGAACTCTATGATGCAGTGACATCTCCCAGACAAGATCACAAATGGTGGCACTAGATGAAAGATGAAATTAGATGCAAAGATGAAATTGCTTAAAGCTTCTATGTCAAAACAGCCAATTGGTAAATCTACTTACAAAAAGGCTGGCTAAACACGTCCTGGCATTTCGTAACAGGACAGAGGTCTGGCTAGGTATAAATCATGTAGAATCACTCTTGGGGCGCAGACGAATTCACATGAGCAAGGCTTTATAACAAAACATTGTTCGAATTGGTTATAAACTTTAACACTCACAAGACAGTCAGTGACTAATAAACACATGAACAACCAAACCTCCTCGTGGTCTTGTTTAGACGTGCCTGACGCGTTGGAAAAGTACACTTTCCACACATTCAAGCCTATCAACAGAATTAGCCAATAGGAGAAAAGAACTGTGATGTGACGACATTACATTTGGTCTTCTTATGCGCGAATCAGCAATGCACGGGACAAGAAATCGGCGCGAGACGGAGTCTGTGAGAACCTGAACCTGTTTGTCGAAAAGGTGGGTGTGACTGTTATTGAAATTGAGCACATTAAAAAGATTGATTTGGCCACTAAAAAATGTTCATTGCTGCTCATATTTCACCACAAATACGTCTTATTCGTAAAATGAGTTTTAATTTGTTTTAAACAACTAGGAAATACCGACACCTCCGACAGTTCAGTTCTCGTCTTGGATTTAGCTTATGTGTATTACTATATGTAAATAGCATAAGTGAACTTGGCTAACTGTCGTTAGCTAGGATAGTTGGGTAAGCTAATAAACGAGTGCGTTTTAGTCACCTTTTTTTCAGCGCACGCAGTTTATTTAGACCAACGCAATCTTGTTTTTAAGCTTTGACTTGGGGCTTTGTTTACTTGGTCTGAACATAAGACACTAGCAGTCTGGTTGCACGTTAGGATTATATGTTCTACCTCCCCCTCCCCTTCTTACTGTTCAGTTTAGCGGGCTGATTAATCAAACCCCTCAGATTTAGGACTTGGTTGTTGGCTGTTACACAGTTAGCGAGGTTTAGTCGACAGATAAGATAGCGTTAGTAATGTCATCTTTCAGCTGCAGTGAGAGAATGCAGTATAAACACTGCCTCGCTAGCGGAACTTCTTTTAAAATCGCTTATGTGGGATGTTTGCCATCCAAGTGAGTTTGCCCAAATCATCTCCTAAAAAGTAACTTGAAATTACAATAGTTTCCGCACTACGTGCTTGAACCTTAACTATTTTAGATTCTGCTCGCACACAAACTCTTTTGTTAATTCAGAACCAACATACAATGGCACTTGCCTGAGAGCGGTGATTGAGGGGATATATTTAAACTCCAGTTGGGTATTTTGAAGTATGGACTCGACTGACTAGCCAACAAGTAGTCAGTCTTGCTTTTATCTTTTAAGTAGGGTTTTTTCAGTATATATTTGAGTATATCTAGGCGTCCATACTGACTGTATCTAATATCTTTGCTTAAAAGTTTCTTCCTGATTTTAGCCTAAACTAACTAGCTAGAGATTTTGTTCTGAGTAAAACAATGAAGCACTTTTTGTAAGTCGCTCTGGATAAGGGCGTCTGCTAAATGCCGTAAATGTAAATGTAAGTATATGTAAGTGAGCAGTGTGCTGAGTAGCAACACCGAGACGTAGCGGGACTGCCCGTCTGTCTTTGTTTGCAGCCGTTCTGGTTGTCGACTGTAGAGGCTGCTTTGTCTCGTGCGACGTGCGTTTTCATATTGTGACTGTTTATCTTGAAACGCACCAGACTTATAAATCGAAACTGTGCACCGATTAAAAACGCACAGATTGCCCGTTTTGTATCTTCACACGTGAACAGCATTTTTTGAAGCTTGGCCAGTGTTGGCTTATACAGTTGTGGTAAATCTCGCCATTCATTTGCAACAATTTCCTTGCGCGCTCGGTGTTGTAACGTGCTTTCGGGTGGGTAAAGTGTGCGCGCCTTTTCACCCCTGTGGGTGCCGGTTGTGAACCCTTTGAACCTCCTTCGGTGCGCGCCAAACTTCAGTGCATGTCGGGGCGGTTTGCTGACATCACATTACCTGTACTGTTGGCCTTTTTAATGTTGCGCCCGGCTGCAGTTTTTCCGAACACCGTTATAAAAAAGTCATCTGTGACATGGCAGCGTGAATACAAACAAGTTAAACGTGTTGCATCACAAGACGACGAAAACACAAAATGGGACTGTGCGCCTTTTTTTCTTTTTCTTTTTTTTTTTTTTTTTTGAACAGTGTTAACTGATCAAAGGGTGTCGCCGTTGAGCTGTCACCTTCCCTCCCCCTCCGACTCGCTCATTTTAGCTACTTCGCTGTGATCACAAGCATTCGAGCGTCTCCCGCAGAACATCCATCCAAACGCCCACTAGAGGGCACTTGCCGCTCATATTCAAAAAGGCAAACTTCCCTCATCGCCAGGAATGTGTTCTTCCCTCAGGTGTAAAGCTCGAGCTCGGTTCTGCAGTCACCTGCTACAATGGCCTCCCCTTGCGGTAAGGGAGAAAATCAAATCCGTCTACAGACATAGATGTTTTCTTCAGCGTGTTTTGAAAGCTGCTGCTGTTCCTCAGATATCAAGGTGAAGGAGCTGGACAAGCGCGCATCTGGCCAGGCATTCGAGGTCCTCCTGGGAACCCCTCCCTCAGACAGCAAAGGAGATTTCCCCCTCTCTCCTCCTGCGAAAAAGGATCTGAGTCTGGAAGAGATCCAGAGGAAGCTGGATGCAGCCGAGGAAAGGCGTAAGGTAGGAGGCACCTCGCGCACCACGGCCGGCCCCGCTGTGCGCTGCTCCTGGCCCTGAGCTTGTACTGCTTTCTACTGCTTATGGAGAGCCAGGGGATCTTTTAACAACTCGTGTTTTCAGGAGGCTCCAGTGGCTGGTTGGAAATTAATCTAGTTGTGTGTGTGTGTGTGTGTGTGTGTGTGTGTGTGTGTGTGTGTGTGTGTGTGGTGTGTGTGTGTGGTGGAGGTGTGTGTGTGTGGCCTCTTGACCTGGTATTGGTCAAAAGACTTTTGTGTGTGGAGGGTGGAGGTTAAGCAAGTGGCCTCTTGACCTGGTATTGGTCAAAAGACTTTTCTGCAGACGGCACCAATTAGCCAGGCCTGCTTCGAGTATCCTATGGCAGAATTATGGAAACTATGTAAGACAATCGTGCATTTAACTGCGAGGTCCCATGGTGTGCTGCTTATCTCGGTGGCTGTGGTCCCGGTCTCCCCTTTTAATGGCCACGTGTGATCTGAGATGTAGTAATGGACTCTATGCTCTTCCTCCTAGTCCCACGAAGCCGAGGTTCTGAAGCACTTGGCTGAGAAGCGGGAGCATTGCAAAGAGGTGCTGCAGAAAGCGCAGGAGGAGAACAACAACTTCAGCAAGATGGCCGAGGAGAAGCTCAACCAGAAAATGGAGTCCAACAAAGAGAACCGCACGGCGATAATGGCGGCCATGAATGAGAAGTTCAAAGAGAAGGTACGTGTGCGCCTGGCGTTGGTGGGAGTTTGCGGCTGCTGTCTCGTTTGCCCCGTTTGGCTGTTTCTGTAACCGCTGCGCCTCCCCCTCTCTGACTTTGGCTTTAGGATAAAAAGCTGGAAGAAGTTCGGAAGAACAAGGAATCCAAAGATGCCACTGGCGAGTAGAACTGAATCGCATCGCAGGATCCCAAAAGGGTTCTTTTTCTTTCTTTTCTTGTTAAATATCCAAAGATTTTATTTTTTTCCATAAGTTCTTTGATGGCCAGTATTTGTATTCACTGCCCACTGTACTGTTTGTTTGTTTTTTTGTCATTGTTTCTTTTAAGGTATAAGGGAAAAGTATTGGTTCCACCTTCTCAGTGTCTGCAGCTATTTTACACGCGACTGTTGGCCATCGAGTCCGAGCTGATTGAGTGTGTAGCTTTGTTTATGCAGCTCTTTGATATTAGTGGTCCTGCCTTTTAAAAGAAGCATGTGTCTCCATGAATCCTTCACGTTTTGATGAACATGTCTTAAAAAATGTGCTCATAAGTCCCATCTGTCTTCTAAGCAGTTATGAAATGTCGCGGACTGCGTTGTTCTAAGGGGTCGCGTTCTGTTGCTGGTGTTTAGCATAGGTTGTGCAAGTCCATGACCTGCTAGTCCTGCTTTGTAAATGCGCCTCTGTGCCCTCTTGTGCTGGCTGCCATTTTTGCTTTTGTGCAGCTGGAATGTGAGCATGGGCCTTTCTTCTTTTTCTTTAATAAGCACATGACTGTTCTTTGCTGGAGAGGTCGGCCATCTTGGCTTAGAAGCGAAGGGCTCTGCTCTACATGTGGAATGCAAAAAAAATGAGCAATACACCTTGGCATCTAGATTGTTAACTTGTTTAACTCTTGTACCAAGAAAAAAATAATAAAATGCTAATCCTAGTCTGCTTGTACTATTGATTGCGTAATGAAGTCTCATTACATTTTGAAAGTTACAAGAGCTATTGTGAACACACTTTTTATACGAGTAGTTTCAAACCATGTTGATGTAACCATGGCTCCTGAAATTAAATAATAGAGCAAGAGGGAGTGCGCTATCGCGAGATAAAATCACGGCTGTGGTCGCAGGCCCGAGCCAAAGGCGGCCTCGAGCGTTCGAAAGGAAAGCAGCCCTTAAGTGTTGAGTCTGTTTTACACCAAACGCAGTTCCACAACACACACTGGCCACAACAAATAACTTGTTGCTTTGCTACAGTAGTAACCGCCTGCCTAACGGTAGCGTAACGGCATACGGTTTGTACAGCACCACCAACTGACGTTGGTTTCAAATACGAAGTGAATAGACGAAACTCACTCGAAGACGTGCATGCAGATTCGTGTAACTACGTTTTAGTGCCTACTTAAGAGAAAGCTACAGGCTCCGACCTAACCCGACTATCACCCCTCCCCAAAAGAGCCACGA
Organism: Brachyhypopomus occidentalis; assembly: GCA_020368025.1. Taxonomy (NCBI): domain Eukaryota; kingdom Metazoa; phylum Chordata; class Actinopteri; order Gymnotiformes; family Hypopomidae; genus Brachyhypopomus; species Brachyhypopomus occidentalis. Next base: position 2,097,316 of record JAGXOD010000107.1, read on the forward strand.
GCTGATGTAGCGGCTTATGTAAGTAAGGCTGAACTTTTCTAACCGAACGGCTCTAGATAGTACCACTAGCGCGAGCTCTTGTAACACTTGGTTTTTCCACTCTTTCTCTCGATGGGTCCTCCAGTACATAGGAATTAGGAACTGTCTAGGAATACACATCCCTTCATATTATAAATTACCATGCTTGAATGCGTGAATGCAAATTAGATCAAATGAACAGGAAACGGCTCAAATGTAACTTTTACACGCCTACATTAGTAGGCTATTTGACTAATCATAAGTCAGTATCGATCCGTTGCTTTCCATCTTGCATCGTTCCAGAGTTATGACACAATGAGGGGCTAAATAATTATATTGATTTAAAATTGTGCACCTTTTGATGAGTGCTATCACACTTTATGCTTACAGAGGCCGCTTCTGGAAAGCGCGAGATTCATTTCGTGCCCGCGCACACGAACTCTTGTTCGCGCATCTTTCCGAGCTGCAGTTTATAAATACCGTTGCCCGTTGGCGTTTACCAAACAGAATAAATAGTATTACGCTCTCTTTTGTCGTACACAAATGCACAGAACACATCACTGGAAGTGTCTGACAAGCAAAAGAGACTCAGACAGACCAAGGGATGCGCTGCCCTGATAGGTTAGCGAGACAGACTGAAGAGAGACGCACTGCCAGCACTTAACATTACTGTTATTTGCTGAAATCACAGTACACAAGTTTACCTGATTGCAGTTCCCGTATGTTGCTTTTTTAAAAAATGTATTTTCTTTCATGGCCAGAAGGATTTGTCATACTTCATCCTCTCATCGAAGAGGTACTGATACCGCTTTGACACAAGGGGCAGAAGGTGTCCTCGCGCAATTTGCTGTACTGAATAACTGAATGGATTATGATGATATCTGGCATCGGGGGCATAGGTGAATTTTAAAGGTGTACAGTTATAACCCATCACCTCACACTGTCAGACACCTACTGCGCTGTTCAGGACTGGTCAGTTTCTCACTAGAGGACCCCTATGGACCAGCACTATTATTTGGATATTGGCTCATTCTCAACACAGCGGTGATTTGGAAATGGAATGGCAGAAGACATTGCGCTAGTGTTGCGTTGGAGATTTTGCACACTCAGAAATATCTAGCCAACAGCAGGCCAGTTGCTGGTGGACCAGTAGCCAGAAACTGACCACTGATGAAGATTCAGAAGAACCCAAACCGTATGGAAACAGGTAAACTGTAGTATCTCACTGCACACCCACATGATGCCTCTCATCAATGTTTCTGAAAAAAGGTGCATGGTGGGTGTATAAGTGCAGAATGTACTGACTTTTTACATATTGCCATATACTTTCTATTCACATCTGTGATTTGTTTCTGCTCACTAACAGCGTTAATCTTCTAATTAATAATATTCGTTATTAATATTCATAAAATAAGTCATTTGTTTAATGGTCTAATTTTACCGTTCTGTCACGGCTGGCTTATGTCAAGACTGTAACCGAGAAAGGGACATCAAGTAGATAGCAGTGATCAAGCTGCCTATAAGGACATGAAACTGCCCATAAGGACATCTAGAGCTGCAAAAGAAACCAAATGGGAGAGAGAGCAGGGAAAGTGTTACACCTCCACTCAGGTGTACCAGCCAATCTGCTGCCACCTGGTGGTCTTGGCACCATCCAGCAGGATTGGGCAGAGGTGCAGAGGAGACAACAATCCTGTCATGTTGATTTTATTTCTAATTATCAAAGTACTGTGTCTTAAGTATAAGACTAGCAAGAAGAATTAATGAAGCCCATTTTGGATACATGTATGTGAAGAGGGCGAGCTAATATGAGCTCGACTGGGCATTTGTTCACTTTTACACACATTCAGCATTAATTGCGTGCTTCAGTACCACCTTGCGATCATTAGGGGGCAGCATTGCACAAGCAACTGATACGTACAGGCCTTTCAAGGCTTTTTGCTGGTGTGATTAAACAGCTTTTGTGCCGGGCAAATTTTTCTACATTTTTTCACATTTGTTTTAATAAAAAATTTTCGTTTGTTGAAATAAAAACATCTTAATATCTTGTAGGCATATATTAGGTACATGTTCTATCTATCTATCTATCTATCTATCTATCTATCTATCTATCTATCTATCTCTCTCTCTCTCTCTCTCTCTCTCTCTCTCTATATATATATATATATATATATATATATATATATATATATATACACACACACACACACACACACACACATACACACCTTTAGTTATACAATAGCTACATCGTATTTCTTGGGATTTTTTTGGTTTTTTAAAATGTGAAGACATCCCAAACATTAGACATCTGTCCTGTGGCTTTGACCGTGTAGGCTGTAATACTGAATCTCACATGAGAAATGAGGTGGTAAAGCAGACTTACTGCATAATGACAGGTGCTTTATGGTGGAACATTCCGGAAATGTGTGCCCTTAGGGACCATGTGTACAAGTGCTTGGAGAAGCTTCTTCAGGCCACAGATAACACTAGAGCCACATGACCTCTTGGAGAGGTGTCACAGAGAGGAGGTCTAAAGTCATGTACATGATTGGCTAAGTTCAGCGCGAGGTCAATACCTGCAAGCCCCCACTGCAGTATGTGCTATCGATCCACCTCTGAGATGAGAAGAAGCCAGTATAATGTCAAGACGTTAGCCAGCAGGGTCGGCTCGGAACATGTGACGAGAGAGACGGGGAGCGACCGGCGGCGGCGGGGACGAATCTCTCTGCCCGCCGCAGGAGAAGCTGTCATAGCCAGTTTCGCCCAGTCACCCATCGCTTGGAGCCGCTCTTGGGTCCTCCGCACTGCAGTTTCGCAGGGGATGACGTCAGGCGCTTGTGCTTTGAAGCATTGGAATCATTTAAAATAGACCCCCCCCCCCCCCAAAAAAAAAAAAAACATTTGCTGTGGTAGAACAATAGAAACAAAGTGATAGAGACAGAGAGAAAGAGGAGAGAGAGAAAGAGCAAGAGAGGGAACGGAGAGACGAACCAGAATGCCGCCCTCCCCCCGACCGGCAGCAACAGGCAGTGCCACTGGTGACCTTTCATGATTAAACCTGCTCTAAAGGCGCCCACGCGGGTGGGCGGCGACCCAGCGGGTGTGTGTGTGTGCTCGTCGCGCGCCCGGCGCCGTCGGCGCACTGCTCGTTGACCCCGGGAAGAATCCCGCCCGCAGTCGCCCTTCCAGCCCACTCAGCCGTGACACACAGCACCGGCACCGCGGGCTCCGGGCTGCTCGTGCTGAACCAGCCCGGCTCTGTGCTGCAGTTAAAGGCAGAGGCAGAAGGTTTGTGCACGCTGCAATGATAAGGCGCAGAAGGCAGCAAATGGCTCTCTGAACCCAGGCCGTAAAAGCTGCCAAAAAGATTCTTGTAAGATAAGCTACTTTAGCAATGGTTTTTTAGCCAGGTGTTATGAAATGGGAAAAATACAGACTTTATAAAAGTTTTTTTTTTCCTTTTTGCCTCAGGGAGTTCACGTAACACTTTGGCTGGTTGCATAACAGTACATACTCATACGGTTTTCATGAAATGAAAATAACAGAAGGGGGAAAGGAAAGAGGATACACACCAGCTCATGTCTGGAAAGACGAATATCCTGATGAGGGCTAATTAATTCACCTTCAGTCCATCCAGCTTTTCTCCTCCATCTGTTGGAGTGCTACCCCTGATGCCTGGCGTTTTAAACATTTATCATGTCTTAATGGGCGTTTATGGGTGGGTGGTAGTGAGGAGGTGCTGGAGGGTCGCCAAGCCCAGTCTGGCGGGTGTATGTGGTGGGGCTGACGGATGTCTGTGGGTGGCCGGGGGGTCTGCTGAACCCTGGCTGATGGGGGTGGTGCTAGGCGCAGGCTCCTGGCTGAGAGGTAGCTCCTCTGTGATCGAGAGAGGGGTAAGAGACCCAGCAGAGCCACCCCAAGGTCAACCTGCCTGGCTGCCCTTGTGAAACTTACTGGAGGTGGAACGACTTGGGCCCAAGCCCTTCTGATTCTGAGGATCCATTAACCACCCTGTCACCATAAACACACCACCTCTCTCCTGCTCTCTCTCTCTCTCCCTCTCTCTTTCCCTCTCTCTCCCCTCTGAAGTTGCCTAAGTATTTTACTCCCTTATCAGGGCCCACACATTTACTCACACACACAAGCATGCACACACACACACACACACTCATGACAAATGAGCTTGGCTCAGGGATGTTAAGGTTTGTTAATCTGAGGCATGAAGCAGAGCATTGCTGACAGATAACTCCCTTTAATGCATGCCCGTGTGCTTCATACTATGGCTCGCACATACTTTGCAGGAATCTGCCACTGCGGTTACTGCAGTTTTGGGAGAAAACAATCTTTTCTGAATCGACTGTCAGTGCAATTGACTGCACTTGATTTGATTGGTTGGGAATTGTTTACATTCGCATATGCATCTGTTTCCTTCCCCAATTGGCCACAATATCCTTAGGCAGACAGGTTTTTTTTTTTTATCTGGTTCCCATTAAAATCACCACAATATCCTTTTGCAGACTCTGTAACAAACTGTGTAGGAGAGCATTTTACACTTCAGGAGCAGATTTATATTACTCTGCCTTCATGCATTAGTCATTGCTGGCTCTTATTGTTAAAAGTGCTGTAAGTATGACTTCACTTACAAATGTGCGAAGTAGGTGAAGAAAGCATGTGTACTGGTGTTCTACTGGAGCTGGGTCAAAAACAATATAAGAATCATACACAGATCAGCTACAACATCGAAGCCACCTGCCTAATATAGTGTGGATGCCACACGTGCCACCAAAACGACTCTCACCCTGGAGACAAGGACTCCCCAAGACCTCTGAAGCTGCCTATGGTATCTGGCACCAAAACATTAGGAGCATGTTAAGTTGGATCTGCTAGAGGGCTGGGGCCTTCTTGGATTGGACTTATTTTTCCAGTACGTCCCCCAGACGCTCAACTGGGAATTTGGAGGCCAAGTCAACACCCTGAACTCTTCTTCCTGAACAGTTTTTTGGAGCGTGGCCATTATCCTGCTTGTGGAGGCCACCACCATTAGGGAATGCCATTGTTAAGAGGGGGGGTGTACTTTGTCTGCAACAATGTTTGGGTAGGTGTGAAAGTAACATCCCCCAAAAATAACAGCCAGGACCCGTGGTCCTGTTCTAAAGCTCACGTACCCACCGCAGGGGCCTGTGGCGGTGTACAGCATATACATACATACTGTATATATAAGGTGAGATGCACTGTGTTCTTACACCTTTCTATCATAACTTTTTCAGCAGTTTGCGCTACAGTGCAGCTTCTGGTGGGACCGCAGCACGCGGCTAGCCTTTCCGCCCCGTGCACATCAATGAGCCTTGGGCGTTCATGAACCTTTCCCCACGCTTCAGTGGTTGTTCTTGCTCGGACCACGTTTGGGTAGGTAGCAACCACTGCACGCTGGGATCAGCTCACAAGAGGACCTGCCGCGTTTGGAGGTAGTCCGACCCCGTCACTAGCCATCGCAATATGGCCCTCGTTAACGTCACGTAACGTTATACTTCCAAACGCATCAACGTCAAGCTCTTGTTACCCGGTTGTTATTAATGGATTGTTCGTTGTTGTTTAATGTTTTTTCGCACAACGCCTTGTTAGTGTATAATGTATAGTTAATGTTGACATCAGGAGAGGCTCTGTGGGCTCTTCTCTCAGCTTGGAGAGGATCACTGTGGGTACAGGAAGCAGCTTTAATTTCCTTGGAATTTAGAGTGCCAAGATGGTCAGTCAGCACGTCACACTGCACTTTAATGCCTTCACTCCCACAGGAGTATTAGCCTGACAGCTTTTCCTCGTACACCACGTATACATGTAATGAACATTAATATAATATAATGTAATCATACAGTAAATAATCATATAATAAGCTGCAAGTACAGGGTACTTCATGGTAGAAACATTTTTACGTGAGATGTAGCAAACACAAGTGTATGGGGACATATATGAACAAAAATAGGAGATCAACATAGTTTTTGTTTTTTACAGACCTTTTGTATATAGGTTTACTTGCCATGGAATATATTGTTTTGCACTGTGAAATTGACATGGAATACATTACATTATGTGGAAGTTATCCTCATTCTGTACGTTTAATGTAGCTATTAATTTATGGAAATCTTCAGAAATATATTCCTAAAACATATTTAAAGCCACAGGCAGAGGCTTTTTTGTTTGTTTGTTTGTTTTTACAACGTTTCAGGCAATTGCAAGCATAGCTTTTTTAATTTCTGTATTGTGCTGCAGTGCCTTCTTAATGTTAGCATTGCAATTCTCTGCATTATTACTGTGCCACCATCTCAGACGCCTATAGTGTTACCTTACAATAACGGCCAAATGGCCGGCTAGCTGATTAGATTTTGACACCTGGAATGAACTGAATCCCTTAAACAGCCAATAAAACAGCTAATAAAGAAGCCAGTGAAATGACCAGATGTCATTATCTTCCACATCTCATCCATACACCAGCATACTAACATGTCCCAGGATAACAATTATGTAAATAAATTAAGCAAACTGAAACTATTTATTTGATTTACGTAATAGATGCAGCAAGACAGGAAAACATTTGGAATTCATATAAGAAAAGGTGTTATTGCCCAAAATGCCATAAAATGAAAGTGAACAGACAATCGTAGCGATTCTGATGGTGACTAGACGCTAACTAAATAATGACCTAGAGCAATATATCTGTGATTGTGTCATTCAAAGACCAGCTAGATATTGCGCAGCTAAATTCCATGGCGCACACACACTTTTTGTTAGTCTTTGTCCCAATCGGTGGTCAGTTTCTTACAAACACGACTGGCGCTGATGGAGCGCTCAGCTCGGCAGCAACTCTGTCGCACGTATAAACCGCAGTGCCACCGCTGCGTCTGATACGCTCACAGACGGCACAGCGCTCCCTTACATACCACCGCTATTCAAGTGTCACCGCTGTGCGGAGAATCATCTGCCACCCCAAATAATATCCAGGCGGCTGTGGTTCCTGCGGTTCCAGGCTGATCAGTAATGAACGGACTAGAAGGTTGCTGAACTGCTGTGCACAGATGGGCTACGGCAGGGGGTCAAAGCTGGCTAATGAATCTAAATCCATTTTTTTGTGTGTATGTGTGTGTGTGAGATCAGTGGTAATGGATTGAACATTAACTGTTGGGCTTCTTAGAGGAAGGCAGGAAGATGTACTGTAGCTGCCCTGCGAGTGCCGGGATTTGAATATCCCAGAGCTGCAGCTTGGACCTGTAGACCTATAAAATGCACCTACAAGATAACAAGGTATAATAAAGTGGCTTGTTAGGGTGGGTGCAAGGTTCCCGTTCCTAATAAAGTGTGTGTGTGTGTACATGTGTGCATGCGTGCGTGTGTGTGTGTGTGTGTGTGTGTGTGTGAGGGCATGAATGATTATCAACCTCGACCCAATTTTGCTGCACAATTACTGCAATTATTGTTGTAGATGTAGCCCAGCAATCATGGAGTGGAAAAGAGGAACAGCTTATTAACCGACCTGTTCTTCAGGCTTCCGTCTCGCCTTTATCAGGTGATACACGTTAATATGGTGGAAGTATTTAGAAAGAGAAAGATGATTTGCTACTTATCTCCTCTTGTAAACAAAGTGCTGACGGCTCCCAGGTTATCACGACGGCATCTTAATGGAAGTGTCGTAGGGTGAATGGACAAATGGAGACCCCGAGTAGGGACATGTGTGGCGCAGCATTCTAAGGAGGCAAGAAGGAGTCAGAGAGGAGGAGTGAGAGGAGTTTGAGGAGAGCAGGAGGGAATGGAGCATTTCGTTCATCCTGCTGTTTTTCATAATCTGACCCTCTGTGGTTCGTTCCACAAAGAAATTGTGTCTTCACTCAATGTTCTTTGTGAAATACCAAAGTGAGTTCTCAGAATACTTTTTTTTTTTTTTTTTACCTGAATCGTGATTAAAGTTCAAAGCCCCACTTTCTGTACAGCATGATTTGGTGGTATCTGGCAGTGAGCATAGCCAGGCCCAGCATGTGTGTATGCGTGTGTGTATGTGTGTGTATACCCTTCACTGTTTGACACATCATCCTGCCTTCTACCCCACAGTCTAAGTACTCATCATGAAGCCACTCGGGATAAGGACAACAGCTCCAGTTTTAAAATGGAGGACTTGGAGCGCAGAGTCGAGGACCAAGCCCTCCTGAAATGTCACCTTCATGGCCCGAGCGTCTGATCCAGGACAGGAACTGAATGTGAACGGACGTGGATTGAACACCTCAGGAACAATAGTGTCACGACGTGTTAACTGAAACGCTGACACATCATTTGATACAATCATTTTCATTTGCCATTCTAACGATAATGGACGTTACCCAAGTTGCTTAATAATAATTAGGACCAAAAGTCTTATGCTTGTTTTGATGACCCTGGTCTGATACTGAAGACTTAACGCTGTAGTGCTCTGGTCCTCCAGAGCTAGTCTGACACCTGGTCGCTAGATGACACCATGTCTCCTGCTACATGTTACAGTCTGCGGAGCATTAGAAACGCTAGTCTACAAAAACACGGTGCTCAGTCATTTCTGAAGAGACAGAGAATGAGTCAAACTGTGAGGCAAATAACCGTGACATCAGGTGTCATGGCTGTCATATCTGTCCAACATATCTGCTGCTGGCGTTGTCTTTGATCTCTGCTCAGCCCTCCGCTGCATGAAAGGAGACGCCAGAGACGGAAAAAAACCAGGCAGAGCCCACCGCAGCACGGCCGTCGCGTTAAAGGCGGAAGTGCTTCGGCGAGATCGATGTCAAAGCGTGTCACAAAACGCGATCGATGCATTGGCGGCGCGTTCCCGGAACGAAAGACGAATTCGCTGTTCGCCGCGGGCGTTTCCGGGCTGGTTTGGTGGTCGGTTTTTACGGCCCTCTGTACTTCTGCTCGTTGTTTTTGTCTGGTGTCCCACTGTCCCACTGCACATACCTTTCAAAAGAAGCCCCAGAACCTGTGGAAACGTGGAGCGTGAGGACCAGGATGTCAGGAGCAGGTTGTCAGTTCAGGCAAGAATGTGTCTCTTCCCACATTCATGAGAGCACAGAACAATAAAAACAATGATGTGCAAAAGAGGCATGAAATGGTGTGTGTGTGTGTGTGTTGACATTTGGGCTTTAAATGAAATTACAGAATCACAGCTTATCTGAACAGAAAAAAAACGCCTCACATCCAGTGTACTACACCTAAATCCTGTGTTCTGTTGTATACTGGGAGGCTCCAGTCTGCTACCTGCATCACAACTTCTTTCAGGCAATACCCTCTCTGGTTACCTCAGTAAATATTTATACTGAGAACTGGTGCTGGGTGATAAGAGAGGGACATTTCTGTGTGTGTGTAAGTGTGTGTGTGTTTGTGTATGTGTGTATTGGTGGAGGTGGGGGGGTGGAGAGTTTTAAGCCGATGGTAGTATTGCTTATGAAGTTAATGCATAATTGTACAGTAATGCAATTGCATATATGGTGCTCTAACCTCCTTTTGAGAGCATCGATAGGTCTACCAGTGTTATGCTTCAAGTTGATTTAATGCCTGTGTCATGAATTAAATTAATAGACTAATCATATCAAAGGAGGCTTGTTCAAGAAGCTTGTTGCTCATGAGGCTTTTAAAATGCATTAGAAGTACAATTCCTCTCCTCTTCAGGGGACCATGCACAACTGGCTAACAACTTGTGCAACTTGCAACTTGTGCCCACTAAGACCTGAGAGGTTCTGTGGAGGAGAATAGCGCAGCAGTGAAGTTCATTTGGGCATATGCTGCTTACTCTGCCAGACTGTCCACGACTCAAGTGCTTCTTGTGCATTTTCACGGCACGACAGGTAAGCAATAAACTGCCAAAAACGCTGGGCTTCCGGAAAAAGGACGAAATCAAGCGTTTCCTGAGCGACGTGTTCCCAGGTGTTCTCCTTGCTCAAATCCTAACTAGTCCCACTAGTTGATTACTGTCTGAGAAGAGATGAGACGTGGATCTCTCAGGGCAGTGATCTGTGGGCACACCAGGCTGTGAAACAAGACATCAAAGGAGCCACTTCACTGCACTAAACTAAATCAAATCTAAACTGTTCGATTTTGTCTCTTTCGATTTTCTAAAATAGACTTTCCCCCCCCCCTTCAAAGCATGCCACCTTTAGTGTGTTAAAAAGAGTGAGTTTAGGCTGAAAGCTCACAGTCCCAGATGGTCTCCCACTCAGCTACTAATAATGCACAACCCTGCTTAACCCCCAGAAGAGACATCAAACACTGACCCTCCCTGTATAGTGACATCAAACACTGGCCCTGCTTGTATAGTGACATCAAACACTGGCCCTGCTTGTATAGTGACATCAAACACTGGCCCTGCTTGTATAGTGACATCACTGACCCTCCCTGTATAGTGATATCAAACACTGACCTTGTATAGTGACATCAAAAAATTACCCTACCTGTATAGTTACATGAAACACTGAACCTGCCTGTATAGTGACATCAAACACTGACCCTGACTGTATAGTGACATCAAACACTGACCCTGTATAGTGACATCAAACACTGGCCCTGCTTGTATAGTGACATCAAACACTGGCCCTGCTTGTATAGTGACATCACTGACCCTCCCTGTATAGTGACATCAAACACTGACCTTGTATAGTGACATCAAAAAATTACCCTACCTGTATAGTTACATGAAACACTGAACCTGCCTGTATAGTGACATCAAACACTGACCCTGACTGTATAGTGACATCAAACAGTGACCCTGTATAGTGACATCAAACACTGACCTTGTATAGTGACATCAAAAAATTACCCTACCTGTATAGTTACATGAAACACTGAACCTGCTTGTATAGTGACATCAAACACTGACCCTGACTGTATAGTGACATCAAACACTGACCCTGTATAGTGACATCAAACACTGACCTTGTTTGTATAGTGACATAAAACGCTGTCCCTGTATAGTTACAATCACCGAGCACTGACTGCTGGCAGACAATGATACAGGGCCACAGTATTTTTTCAGATGACTTTTACTTCATTTGGAAAAGGACACTCCAGACTATCACAAACTAGAAACTAAAACCTTCAAAGTCCTTCAGCACACCTCTGGACCCATCTGGACCCATACAATTTGTAAAGCTGCTTTGAGACAACATGTGTTGTAAAAAGCGCTATATAAATAAAATTGACTTGACTTGACTTGACTTGACCTCTTACCAAACCATCTTAGCTGTTTTTTGCTAAGTATGTTTTCACTTATTCACTTAATTTCACCGTATACTTGGTGCATGACAATAGAGCATGACAATGACAATAGAGACAGAAAAGTAACATAGGTGATTAACAAAAGAATAATCACACTAATTATGTAATCTAATTACGTAATAGATAAAATGTACAGTATAGTCACGATGCAATCATGTGCAAGTCATGGAATTTATGCCAATAACCTGGATCTGATGATGCTGACTGCAGGGAAAAAAACTTGCCAGAGGGGAGTGTTTTGAAGATGCCATGTCCAGAGTGGGGTCATGACCTTGCCCCAGTCTTCTGCAATGGGAGGCTGCAGCCAATCACCCTCTCCGCAGAGCGAGTGGCATGCTGTCGTCTGCCCTTGTCCTTGGTAGAAGCGGCAGCGTCCCAAATGTTGATGGACGAGATGAGTGTGGACTTGATGATGACAGTGTGGAAGTGCACCATCAGCGGCTTTGGCAAGCTGAACGTCTCCTCGGTGATGGAGCTGGCGTTCCGTCCTTTCGCTGCGTCTTCTCGGTGATGGAGCTGTAAACTCTCGAAAGTCCACAACGATCTCCACTGTCTTTAAAGTATTAAGGTCCGGGTTGTTTTGACCACACCAGGATGTTACTTTGTCAAGGTCTTTGTACAAGGACACAGGATTTGTACCTCCCCCTTGTCTCCACAGCTGAGCGTAATCAGTCTTTACTGCCCCTCTTTTCCCTCCACCTCCGACATTTCTTAGGAATCGGAATATTTGGGAAGAGACATTTGACAAGAGCCATGCCATATAGCATTCTGGATAAACAAATAACAGGTCTGTTAGTGCTGCCAATGAAGGTCCGCGCACTTTGTCCTTCAGAATCTGGGCAGTTCTGAGTGTTTCACTGTGCTGTTTAAACCCTTTATTGGGCCTTTAATTGGTCGTTCCTGACAACTCTGTTTATGGATGGACTAAGGCGCATCAGGATCCGTGGTTTCTTATCCAATAGGAAAAGGTATATCAGGTCACATGGCCACCCTGCTTCTTTAACACTACTGCTCAAAGCTCTTCCGTCTCTAAGATTTCAGGGGAGTTGTTGCAGACTTAAAGAAACAAAGAATGCCAAGGAAAAGGAAACAATGAAGCAATTAGTTCTTCAGTGCATTCAGCATTCATTTACATAGATGAATACCAGGCATTCCAGTGCGTCTGAGCTGATAATTCTACCTCTATGGTTCCTGTAGTTAAGATGTAGACCATTTAAGATGTAGACTAGTTAATATGTAGACTAGTTAAAATGTAGACCATTTAAGATGTAGACTAGTTAAGATGTAGACTATTTAAGGTGTAGTTAAGATGTAAACTGTTTGATATGTAGACTAGTTAAGATGTTAAGATGTAGTTAAGATATAGACTAAGCTATAGATCTAAAATGTTGTTAATATGTAGACTATTTACGACGTAGTTAAGACGTAGACTAAGATGTAGACTAAGATGTAGACTAAGATGTAGTTAAGATGTAGACTATCTAAGATGCAGAAAAAATTAAATGTAGACTATTTAAGATGTAGACTATTCTTTTCTTTGTAACAAGGACAAAATTGTGTATGAATAACTAAGATTTTGCAATGCAAGCAACTCGATGTGGGAAAAGATGGAATAACCATGCAAACAACAACAAAAAAAAAATATTTCTCATAATTTTCCAGCTGAAGCTTGGGGTGATTTTGCCCCTGGCCCTTGGCTCCATCCACAGCAGTTATGGTCAACAGCTGATGGATGAGCAGACCCGTGATACCATTATTGTGCTGTTGAAAGGCAGGTTCAATGTCGCTGTTGCAAGGGGAACAAGATTTGGGTGCTATACTGTAGTCAGGTCTTGGGGACAAAGGGACCACTTTTTCCTGGATGATGATGGCAGGTCTATTCTTTGTGACAGGAAGATTGCAGGTAAGAGAGGCTGTGTCCCAAAACCAGTGACGAAAGGCTTAAAAGGGAACAAAAGGCCCTAGGGCAAGAAAACTGCAGATATGGGAACATTACACAGAAGTCAGTGAGGCCAGGATTCAGGCTGCTCTAGATAAATCCAAACCCAGCAACCTCTTCACACTAGATTAGATTAGATTTGTGAATGGACCCATACCAAAGCCAATCAAGGGGGAAAGAACGTACAGGCTAGACACCATATTGATCTAATGGACATTAATAAATTGTATGTGATAGTAGAATAGTAATGCCATATGTAGATAGGTGGATGAGACATCTTCAATAAATATGTCTGGCTTAAATCACTGAAAAGGAAAACTAATCACCAAGAGCTGAATTGTTTTTTTATCTACAGTGAACATGGGCTTCCTGAAATATTATATTATCAAGAGAAAGAATTCCATGGTGCTCTGAAGAAAATATGTCCCACATAGTTGAGTGGTTGCCTCAATTATAGTAAAAAATAAAAATAAAAAATAAATAATTCTTGCAATTTAACTGTTAAATTATAGCTGGCGAAAAAAAAGAGAAGACATCTGGGCAAGATTTGGCAAAATGTTGAATAAAGACCCAAAGAAGACTTCAGGTATAATATGATAGACTTGTGGTTTACCGCTGAGACCCTGATAAGATAGTGGGAAGAACCATTCAGTGGACATTATCAGAAGACAAAGTCAATTATTTAATAGGAGATTATGATTAGACACATCTGAAACCGTCACCAAATGGCTCCAAGCAAAGATCGCTACCAGTGGCTAATATAGGCATACATAGTGAGAAATACATGTCTGACTTAAGAGCTTTCATATCAGTTTATCATTCTACAAAATATCCATTCACGTCACTTATACGCATAAGGATTGTGTTCACTACATTATTCCTTCTGGAAGGATCCATTACCTTGACCCTTTCCCAATTTGAGACTGACATTTTGTTGCTAGGGCTGACTTGTGCACAAACCTGGGAATCTTTTAGTTTCCCACAGTTCTCACAGGACAGAGTGCATCAGGTCTAGCTGCAAATCTTTGCCCTTAATGGTTCCAGGGTTGTGTCCCAAGTTTTACACATGGGGTGGCAAGATTGTGGGAATGAGGCATCACCTAATGACTCTTTAGGCCAAAGCTACATTTCCAGAAGCTACATCACATGTGATTATTATCATAGTAGGACTAAGAATGGGACTAATGGGGCTAATCGTACGCCAACGAGAAACAGGTTTGTAGTCACAGTATAGTAAACTATATTTGGAGTATCACTTTTTCGCGTAACATTTACACGAATGACACGCTCAAGGTCGTGATGTATCGAGGGACTGATCTAACAAGTGAGTTTACACAGATAGATGGAGTGATGGAGTGGGTGTCAGAGTGTCTTTCTCAGCCGATAACACTGCAAAGTCAGAACTACGGTACAAGTAATCCAGCCGGGCCATTCAGAGGAACGAAAAGCAATCTAGTGTGAAAACACAATCATTTTAAAACACATATGCATGTTGTATATTCTGTTCTAGGAAAATGATCTCACCTAAAATATAACTTCAGAAGCAAATTTATTACAAATGTAATTGTTTAATTGAATTGAATTGAAGTGAAACTCAGAATGGCTTAAGCGTTCGGTGTGTCAGGTATATGTAAGGCTGAGCAGGTGAGTGGATTATTGCATCATGTTATTGTCATGTCTACTATAGTAGATCCAGATGGAGCAGGTGTCAGTGAGCATGCAGTAATCGTGCCAGGGAAGATGGGCATGGTCGTGGTCACAGTGGAAACCACTATGGATTTGGTGTTGGGGAATGGTCACTAGGTGAAATCCATATGTAACCAGCAGCATTGTGCATTAATGGTGCCAGTATGGCTAGTTGGGCTTTAGTCACTGGGAAGGCCAATGTAGACTCATATAGGCAATATAAATTATTATAGATTATATAGATTAATGTAGATTACAGATAGATAGTAGGTGCAGTGCATAGTGTGTAGTGCATAGTGTGTAAAGTAGATATGAAATCGATGTCAGTGAGGCTGGGCATGGACTTAGTCACCAGGGAGGTCCTTGCAGCTTTTTGTCTAAAGTGATTTTGTGGTTGGTTTAAAAGTGAGCTCGGAGGGGGTGGGTCTGGGATGCCAGATCTCACCGATGGGCCTTCCGGAGGTGTTGTGGACTTCAGTGAAACATCGATGAAGGGATTATCACTGATGCCACATCCGAAGAGTTTGTTGTGAGGTTGTGGTTTCTTTTATGAAGTGAGAAGGCTGGGTTCTCTCTGAACCTCTAATGGTTTGGCACAGGATATTTAACAGCTAATAACAATATATTTGGCGTATATCATTTATATATTATTATATTATGCCATTTTTAAACTGGAATTGGTGTGGCAATTTGGTGGCAAGCCTTTTTTCTAGGGTGGCAACAGCCAGCCTGTGCCATGAGAACGGCACCTGGATGGCACTCAAGTATCTATTTTTGTAGCCATTACAACAAAATGACTATATAACCTGCACGAGTGAGTTTGGATCCTATAAGATCACATCACTCACCATTGAGCTGCTCAAATTGTCCTAGTTCCATTTCTAATGGTTTCAGCTCTTGCTATGAAAATCCTATTTTACCCACTGAAGGATTTCGTGAAGATTCAGTCTATGTTGGTTCTTGGTCAAATTGCTATGGGTATGGTGACTATTATCAGCCTGTAGTGGTCCTAGAGCTCCTAAATCAAGATTATGCAGAAGGAAGAATCTCACGGTACCCCTGCATGTAACCACACTGGACCAAACCAGCATGCATGTTCCAGCTCTAATCCTCACAGGCCTTTGGTTAATGCCTCTGGATCTCAGGAGAATCAAATATTGACATAGCATCCCCTGTCACCCGAGCAGAGGACGTCCAGGCATTAGTAATCAAACAGACCCTTGACATGTCAGTCATAATCAACGGGGTTTCTCATCTGTCAAGTTTGTCCATCTCTCCAGATCTTTCTTACTCCGTATTTCTATATGGCTTCCTGAAAAGAGATGAGAAGACTTGCTTAAACAGTCTACCCTAAACACTCAGATTGGACAAAAGCGTTCATTGTGCTTAGAAATTTGAATTTAGTAGATAACGAGTGAAAGAAAAATCGAGACAAGGGGCAAAGCAGCAAGGTCACATTAAAGTGTAAAATTGAAGTTCACTTTAAAAACGCTCTGCTTTGTTAACATCGTTGAACAGGAGACAAACGCAAGATTCTGCGCTGCTGTTGCTGAGGACATGTTGCTCCAGCGTAAACGGCCCTTTCAACCTTCTTTTGTGTAGGCGATTGTAAAAGAAATGAAAACGCGCTGTGCTCGAGCTGCTCTCCATCTTGCGAGCTACATTAAACCGAGCTCTCAATTGTTCCACGATCACGATCTATGGTTAAACACCCAACACATCCTGGTATTCTCTCCTCTCATTACCATTCCCGAGACCTCACAGAGAAGCCAATAACCAGCATTAAATCACACACCTGTAAACTCCAGTCAGATGTGTGTGTGAGGTTTTCAACGAGACTGCTTGTCATACTTTTCAGATATAGTAGGTGCTGTATTTATTGTGACTCTGTGTTACTAGTCTTGCTGGGGAGTTTCTGTAGCTGTGATGGCAAGAAAAGGTTACTTTGAATGTAGCTTTGGGTAATGGATAACTGAGGTTAAGGTTAAAGGATTTACATGCAATACTTTTTAGGTGTAATAGGTTACATCCAATTAATGGTCACTTTTGGATAGATTAAAGGAAATCTATGAGTCACTAGATCGGTTTGCTGTTTCATGATTTTTCAAAAGCCCTAACAGATTTTTTCTTTTAAACTCAATTATTTCAAATATGACTAAAGTGTTTATGACAAATATTGCAGCTTACATTTTGTTTAACATCGAATTCAGTACAAACATTATGTGGCATGCACACACGTTTATTCATAAGGATAATCTTCTGACTCTCTTTTGAATCTTTTAAGGATATTTGAACTTCATGGTTTCCTAAGAAAGTGTAAACCAGGGAAATATGTAGCTCCAGATTTTCGTCAGATTCTGTCATTGTCATCACTTTGTTGGTATTTGACTGCATCTTCAACATCACACAGCGTCCTCATGGGTAGATGTGGCGTTAGCAAAGAAATAAGACAAGAGAAAGCAAAAGATTCATCTATACCTGTGATTACACCATAGACCTCCTAGTAGTGTGCTGATACTGCTTTGCTTAATTGTGCAGTCATCAGTCATTGGCACAAAAAGGGCTTGGCTACGTTGACTTATTCTGAGACCTTTGCAAAAAATATGGGCGATTGTGCATGTCTTGCTGTAGCCTCTTGTTGTCAGGCTCTTCATATGGGTGTCATGACTGCGAGTGGCAGATTCCTTACTTTAAGGTTTCTGTCCAGTCAGTAGTTCCGTGGCCCCGTTTCTGTAAGCAGCTTACTTGGCAGGGAAATACCTTCAGCTGCGTTTTTCACTCGCAAAATAGCATGAGACTGGACAAGCTTGAACTGTCATTGCACTCGGATCACTGTTGTTGCAGTTTCTTGTGTATTTCGCTTCTCATCGGCAGTCATTTCAACCTCTTATTGTCGCATGGATGCCAACTCTCCGTAGGACGTTCGGGCTGTCATGCACGCCGTGCGTCCTGACCCCACCGGCCATTTATTCCGTAGGAGAAATAAACCCAGATTTTTTGTCAAGCTTCCAACTTCCTGCAGTCTGATCTCCTTCTCTTGGGATTTATGCCCTCTCTGGGGCCATTAGTAAGGGCAAGGAAGACACCCACCTCATTTCCTTTATTAGCACAAAGTGCTGATATGAATGTACCTCGCCTGAGCAGCACGGTTCTTAAACCACATCTGAATACCGACATTCAGACACAGGCGTCCTGTGTTTTCCTTAGGCAAAAAACTATCGCTTAATCATGTTTCCGATTAGTTAGTTTCCACGGGGAGGCGCTATAGACTCGTCGTTCCTCAGAGCGTGTTTTGCGGGAGAAAAAGCAGAACTGAGAGGGGAGAAAAGCTCATTTTGAATCGTTTGCCTGACGTCAGCTGGAACGGCTCGGGTTGCTACTGCGTCTCTCGTGGAAACTCAATATCGCTTCACCAGGATATCAGCGATCAATGGGCGCGAGCGTTCAACTTTGTGTCACAGTCTTGCCGAAGTCACTGCAAAGATTTCAGCTGTTGTGACGAACTGGAATAACGCGCTGACAATGAATCCACTGACTTTTCTACTTATTCTTGTCGTCAGAGTTTGCGGTGAAAATCTTGAAGGGCCAACAGGTAAGATTTTAGTTTGCTTTCGTCCGTAGAACTGCGCGGGGCCATGCGGTATCCGAAAGGTTTCCTTCTTGAAAGCATATGAGGGAACGCGCTTTATGGATCTTCTATTAGATAGTTGATAAACATTGTTATCTTGGAACAGTGATCAAAATTACATTACGTATGTTGCCTATTCTATGGTCATGTTGTATAAACAGTTAAAGTTTACACAAGTTTCAGAAAGCATGATATTTAAGCAAACAGTGCAGAACTAGCTGGGCAGCTGTCAGACCCACAGCTGAATATGCAGCCGGTCACACAGACAGCAGAACGTATGTGTTCTTTTAACTATTATGTCCTGATGGGACAACGTTGACTCGACAGAACATTTCAATTACGACTAAGCGATTAATTACGAGTCACTTATAAATGTGGTCTGTTTTGCAGTTACGTCCTTTGATTAAGATGCCACATATTCTGTTTGTAATACTGCGTTTATCCTGAGATGCCGATGTGACGATAATGGTACGACGGTGACTGCTGAGAGATTATTCACTCATTCTCAGTGTTTTGACTTGGAAAATGGTTTATTGCAAGAACATAAAGGGGAATTTTGCACTGTCGATATGGATATTGTTCCTGCATCTATGCTGGCTGTTGCATTTTTATTCGTTTATGATGGTGATATTTGCACCAAGTTCGAAGTCCAAGCAAAACGGTCCGCGTTAATTCCACTGGCAGTTATTTTTACATATACTATCTGTTCAACAGCTGCTTACTAACTCTGCTGTGTGCGTGTCATATAAGACGCACTGGACTAAGATTGCTCATGATCACTTTTTTGTACTGCAACTCTCTCTCTCTCTGGCTCCTTCTCTCTCTCTCGGATTGTACGTTTTTAACTTTGTTTCGTAAAACTTGATTGGACCTTGTAAGTTTACAACCCCGCAACTACTTTAGACTGAGATTTGGCAATTTTTAATCACCGTAATTATTGCACAGACACAAACCCTTAGCAGCCTAAGCGAAGTGTACTGCAGCTACTTGAGAGAGTATTGGAATACAACTGACTAGTGCCTGCCTATGCGGTATTATTTGAATCACGACAAATTGAATTGGACATATTTGATTGTTAAACACGTACAGTACTGTCGCAGTTATCTTATTCAATTAGGCTTATCACTGTGTGTTGACAGCAAAGATCGTTTGTACTGTATATGTCGAGTTCTGGAGAGATAAGTCAGTTAGGAATGATCGGAATTAACATTACAATTTGTCCCTCACTTAACGATTTTCCGAAATGACCTTGAACCTCTTTAACAATTCCTGCCGTCCTCATATCTACGGTGTAATTCAGATCGCATGCATCTTAATCGAGAGATTGCACTAATTAGTATGACGGAAGAGGACTCAAAGTAATGTTTGTGGCTGCTCCAGCAATACCCAATTTACAACTGACGCGTACTGGTAAAATTAAGATAAAGATCGCGCGTCTACAACATTTCACTCCGCGCGCCCACTTTAATTGCTTTGTGCCTGTGCCTGGTAGCAAATATCGCTATTCCTCTGCCAGCATTTCACTGTCAAGTTATTTCATGTCGAAATGAATCTCTTCTGGGTCCATTCACGTTACTTTTGTGACGTCTAATATGTATTCCGGGGTTCGGTGTGGCGCTGCTTGCTGAGACGTGTTTTGGTTTTTGATAGGGCCCTTTGTGCACTCCTGTATCAGCGTCGACACTGGAAGGCAGTATTCATCAAATGAATCTACGCCCTCGGTGACATTCAGACTTCATCAAGCATTACCAGGAGCGAAACGATATTTCCTAAGAGGAAAAACTACGCCTCCGGCAAGGGAAAAGAAAATTGGCTGGGTTTAATTGTGAAACGGTTGTTTTTGCAATTACTTTAAACCCAATTAGACCATGCAGCCAAACACCCCTTTGAGGTTGTCCTTTTTATTGTTGATTCTCTATAGAGATAATGGAAAAGGTTGGATAATGTGACTATCTAATGTGTCTGTCTCTTAAAACCACGTGGAAGTCTTCCCTGATATAACATAATTAGCGCTTCTTTTGACTGGAAATTTTATTTGGTAAATCATGACATCATTGAACAGTAAAGGTAGTTATGTAATCTCAATGTATGGTAATCTGTTCCATTTGTAACACACACACACAGGTTGATTGACACGCTGATAGGTTATGAGTGTGTGCTTTATGACTGTGCGTGTGTGCTTCATCTAAGGTGGCCAAGAAGACTCTGAGAAAGAAAAACACGCTGCAAATGCGCAAAGCAAATTCATCCACATGAAAACATGCACGCAACATTTCAGAAATGTGCTGCAAATTCACAAAAGCTGCAAATTCAGAAATCCAGTCACAACACAATGGAAGTATTTCTGTACAAACTATTATAAGCAGCGACTGCCATGTGAAAAGTAAGTGATTACCACGATTTCATGACTGGTAAGCTAACATATGAGACAGAATGAAAAACAAATTTATAATCTCTGCACATTTAGTTTTGCTATGCTGTACATAGCACAGCCTTAAAAACCCTGATAATCAACACCTAAATACCTAGCTAGCTGAATACCTAGCTAGCTAAATACCTAGCTAGCTATCTACATGAGCATTACTAATTTACAGCTTTGTTCAACCTAATGAGATACTGTATAACACAAGTCATGTTGCTGGCTAAAAACGTACAGTGTTATTCCTTTTGTGTCTTACCAGGTTTACCAGGTTTTGTTTTTTCTATGCCGTGGAATCGTTTTGAGATATTGCATCATTTAGCTTACCCGTGAGAAAATTGTGGTATTCACTTACTTTTCACTTGGTAGTCGCTGCTTATAAAAATGTGTTCAGAAACACTTCCATTGTGTTGTGACTGGATAAGCAGTGTTTCTGAATTTGCGGTGTGTTTACGAAATGTAGCGTATGCATTGTCATTTTGATGAATTTGCTTTTTGTATTTGCAGTGCGTTTTTCTTTTTCAGTGTGATGAGTGTTCTCAGCCACCGTATCCATTATCCCTAGTGCAGCCAAACACCTGCTCTGACAGTGTGACAGTATGTGTGTGTGGGGTATGTCCCTCTGTGTGCAGGTGTGACATTAACTTAGCCCTGAGCCTAACAAAACTCTGCTCTGATGTCTTTCTTTGTGTTATCTATCTATCTATCTATCTATCTATCTATCTATCTATCTATCTATCTATCTATCTATCTATCTATCTATCTATCTATCTATCTATCTATCTATCTATCTATCTATACTGCTGATGAAGTTGTGTTCTCTTGAAACATCCTGTTTGTCTGGAAACACTTAATTGACAATTTTACACACAGACACACACAATATATATAGTGTTAGGAATCGGAAGGCAGATGGTGATCAGAGGCCAGTGTGTGAAGGTGTACCAGAGCTGTGTTCAAGGACACCGAGGGCTGGCACGCTGTGCCGGAAGTGGCCTCAGAGTGCTGGAAGTGGCCTCTGCTGGGTCTCCATCGTGCCGAAAAGACCCTGCGAGTGGCCCGGAGCCGCCTCAGGGGAGGCCGCACGCTGCCGTACAGCTAATGCATGAACGCTCAGACATCCTCACCTCTCCTCAGCTCAGAGACACGCTCACACATTCCATTACTACTCCTGGGTACTCTCTCTCTCTCTCTCTCTCTCTCACTCTCTCTCTCTCACTCTCTCTCTCTCCTGTCTCCCTCTGACATTTACATTACTGAAATCACACAATGGGCTTTTACTCTCTAATGGAGAGAATGGAGCGAATGGCTTTAAATTGTGCCATTGCTTTTCGGCCAGGTAGGCAAAGGCGGTCTGGCTTTCAGTGGTGACACAGCCATGTGCTTCAGGATCTAACACTTCCAGAAGGAGAAGCACATTTATCTGACATCATTTCCACATTAGGCCAGGCATTACGGAGTTGATTGCGAGCCCATTGAACAAGCAGAAGACATTAGGTCGTGACGGAGCTTAACAATGTCATATATATTTATGGGAAAAGCTGTCCTGTGCAAATGGTCTCCTTGCATTCTGAGTTAATCATCACAGCCTGCATCTGCTCTGGCTTAAATTGGACTTTCTTGTTGGCTTTCTTGTTTTCATTCTCTCGCGCTCTCCTGTTCTCACTCCACCATACTGTCTCTCTCTCTCTCTCTCTCTCCCTTCTCTTCTGTCATCTTTTTTTACTCTCACTTTCTCTGGCTGGACGTGGCGGGATGAGTCACAGTCACTGAGCTGTCCTTTGTGGGACTGCTGTGAATTGTTGAAAAACGCCCCCCCCCCCCCCCCCATCCACCACCACCACCACCACCACCCTTCAGAAGTAGCCCATTTGCTTATAGAGCACCGAGCTGATTGGTGTAGTGCCTTGGGGGAGAGTGGGTGGAGAGGGTCTTACTGCACTAGTGTCCTACTCAGTGTCAGAGAAATTCCTCCGTGGCCAGTATATAAACACAGGTGGGGGGTGGGAGTTGATAACACGAGTGAGAGCAGGAGAGGGCAGAGATTCAGACACGCACGCACTCCCAGTTCGCGGTGTGTCACAGTGAAGTCCCCGGGGAGTCGGTGTCTGTGTCATGCTGTTCGGTAAGCTTCCTCCTACCACCTGTGTCCACACACCACTCACTGCAGGAGGGCAAAATATTGTCCTGGCTGTTGGGGCTTGGCCGGCATGTCATTTGACTCTCCGCTGCTCTACGGATGTGGTGAAGAAGCAGACGGCTTCGTGGAGGGTGCACATGCCAGCGTGTGTGATTGTGTACGCATGTCTGAGGAGTGTTGGTGTTTCTTGAGGCGTTATACCTCTGCAGTGTGTATACATTCATTATATGGGATTGCTCCAGTGTCCTGTATCGCACCGCGCACGTCCAAACCGGCATTCTCTGGAGTGCTCTGGCACTGGCGCTGCCTCCTGGGAATGGCACGCCTGAGCCATCAGCCTTCCCGTCCAGGTGCCAAATGAGAGAGCGGTAGGTCCCCCAGCGCCAGTGAGCTGAGACACCACAGATGGCTCCGTGCCGGTGTTCTCAGCAAACCCCACACCCCGTGATCCCCCCCCCCCCCCCCCCCCAAACACTGCCAGCCCTCCGGCGGTCGCAAGCTGCATGACAGTCCCCCGGCAGCAGATGGCGCTGCTTATCCGAAGCGGAGCTGGGAGAGCGTTCTCGTAACAGGAAGCGCCCATCATCCCACGGAAGTTTCCGGAACCGTCAGGGATCATGTCGAAACGACACGTCTGTGCGAGCACTAAAGAGCTGTCAGGGCCTGCTGAGCACTGCGGATTATTATATTATAAAAACGTCTCGTCTGAACGTGGCTGTGGCAGTTCGCTACGCCGACACCGGCTCTGGCCGCGGTTGTGACAGATGTAACGAGCTGGGCTAAAAGTTCTCGGCGAGCTCATGTATGCACGCAAGAACATGGGCCCACCTCTCACCGGAAGAGCTGCCGCATTACCATGGCAACCCATGCAACAGAGGCAGGAGAGTAGGCGAGGGCTGGGATGTGAAATGGAAGTGAGGCTTTAAGAACGGCACAGTCATCTCAGGGGAACGCAATTGGCTGCGGTTACATTATTTAAAATAAAATTGTTGCGTTTGCAAAGCATGTCCAGTCACTGCCTGAGGACGTGACCCACAGTCCTCGGCGGGCGATGGGGATGATGCGATGGGGTTCGTCCCTGCTCGTGCTCTGCCAGAGGCCTGCGGTGTCACCATCGTCAGTTGCTGCTTGTTTTAGGGCGTCATTAGTGGTTGGAATGCATGCTCAGTGGGGTTCATTTACAGTGACCCACTTGACTAGACAGGAACATGACATTTTTGATTATGAAAGGTCAATAGTTTATTCAAATGTTTCAGGTCACAGTACTGCAGGAGAGGTCTGTGGAGAGGTCCACAAGTTCAGGCGTTCAGTTGGATTCAGTCGAGATGCCACTGTACACTTCACAGGTCATTCTGACATCCGTAGTCACATGATCAGTGAGGTTTACACAAGTGGCACACTTTGGATTGCGGTCGGTTCATATTTATTCTCCACAGTTTCTCCATTTGTGGTACATATTATAGTACAGGTTAATCTCTGGTACAAGTTAATCTTTATCTGACTCAAAACTCTCAAAACACTCAAAACTTTGCAGCAGATGTATTTTTTCCACAGGCACATGGCCTTTCTAGTCAGAAGACTTGGTGATTCGAAAAAAGAAAATATCAGAGTGTGTAGTATCCTAAACTACACCTGCTCCTTCTTGGGATTAGCATGTTAGCTACTGCTGAGGGCACCAGTGCAAATCTTTTTCTGTTTTGAGAGTTTCATGTTGTTTTCAACACCCGTTGAAACACAGACTAAAAAGAATTTCTAGGGCTGAGTTTCCACTGGCTTTGCAGTGTTGTCAAATACACGGTGAAATTCATGTAACCTACACATAATGGTTTAGCTGTTTCCAACTAATTTGTTATATTCAAATATATAACAATATTCTGCTTGAGAACGTTATGTTCAAAGAAACGTAATTAACTGATCCCTGATACGAATGTCATATCTAGCTCTAGAATCAACAAGAGACCAATAGTTGGACTCACTTGTGCATTAACTACATTAACTACTACATATAATCATAAAATGTCATAGAAATGTTCTATGCAAAAAACAGATGTAGTAACCTCACTACAAACTCGTGTATCTGCTGGCACACAATGACAATCCGTCAATGTCGAAGTACTTAGATCATGCGTGTGTCTATAAATCCAATAGATCTAATTACTTCAAAGGAGCTTCTTAAGCACCTAGAAACAAAAGAAGGGAAATGTGATGGGATTTTTTTCCCCCCTGTAACCATGGCAACTGTCAGTCAGAAGGTCAAAGTGGGACCCAGCTGTGAAAGATCAGTCATGGTGGAGGAGAGTACCTGGGTGCTCAGGACCACGTTTCGTACTTTGTTCCAACGCCATAACTCAGTACTGTCGGGCTTGTCTCCCAGACCCTCCCCTCGACCCCGCCTCCTGGGCTCTGCCTCAAGTCAGCCGTCCAATCAAATCCGTGTTCAGCGGTTGCTAAGATGCGATATGGAAATCCTGAAGAAAAGGTCATTGGCAAAATATAAGAGAGCTGTAAATGTACAGTTAAAGAGAACGTTACGTTATGAGATTCAGCGGTTAGATCACAAGGGTACCAAAAGTCTTGAGAGGGAGAAGGAGTGGGGAAGGTGGCCCATGAGCGTGTACTTTCACACTTGTATCGCACAACTACTCGTGCTCTCCTCAGTGGCGTCCAGTTCTGCTCTGGAGCTGCATGGTAATCACAGCCATCCCATGCAGTCCTGCCAGAGGACCCAGGTAATGAGCATCCTGGTGCTGACAGGAATATCACATGAATGCAGACTTGATCCCCCCATCCCCCCTCCTCAAAAAACTTAA
The DNA here is from genome assembly GCA_020368025.1 of Brachyhypopomus occidentalis. Taxonomy (NCBI): domain Eukaryota; kingdom Metazoa; phylum Chordata; class Actinopteri; order Gymnotiformes; family Hypopomidae; genus Brachyhypopomus; species Brachyhypopomus occidentalis. The sequence continues at coordinate 2,123,239 of JAGXOD010000107.1, forward strand.
CAGGAATCTTGGATAATGAAGCAAACATTTCAAATTAGGATTAGGATTAGGATTGGCCTGGTATTTGTACCCTCGCCATGAATGGAGAGGGTCATATTGCCAGGTATGCCAGTATCGCAGCACTCATGGGCTCATGGCAGTCACATCCATCCTATGCCTGTTTTTTTTCTTTATTCAGCCACATTGAACGTATGTCTTATGGATTACGCGTAGTAATCATTTCGCTGCATAGATAACAGACAGCAGGCGTGAGACTTTCAGACTTTTTCTTTGTGGACCCTGTTTGAACTTGTCCGATCTGATCGATGCGTGGATTCAAAGAGCGCTGCCAAGGTTAGCTTCGGCTTAGCCGGAGCGACTGTTGCTCTCGCTCCGAGAGACCAAGGCAAAGAAAGGAGACGGCATTGATTCCAACTCCGCCAAGCTGCTCAGAAATCTTTCGAAGATGAGTTTATTTTCCCTTCTGTGCTTTTCCCATAATCTCCATGTCTGGTGGCAGAGGCGTGACAGACAGACGCTGGAGAGGTTAAGTGAGCGGCCCCTAGTCTTTACCGCCCACCCTTGTATGGCCAGTGACCCAACGACCTCCTCTGTCTTCCCGGGAGTGAGTTTCTAGTCTTTGCCAAAACAGATGGCGTTGCGTTTGGAGTCAATTTGAGACAGAGTCTTGGAAATGATGGTAGTGACGCCTATATGCGAATCATACAATTCCTGGTCCAGCCGCGGTAGCAAAATAACTGCTATATTGTGTCAGTTGGAACCATCACCAAAAAACCCACCAAAAACGGTATCTCTCTGAGCCTCAAATGAAAAAAAAAAAACCGAGAAAGTAATTCAAAGCAATTTGGTGCCTTGGGCTGCTGTACTGAGCACAACGACCTTTTCTAAGATGGTATCCAGGATTGGACGAGCTTAGCCGAGGCGCAGAGAGACAGCGTGGCGTTACCGAGGAGAGCTGCGTTGACGGGATGTTTCTCTTAATTACAGCGCTGTGCAGACTGATTGCATGTAGAATGAGGATCGCTCCTTGGGGCGCTAGGGTAAAGGTCAAGGGTTGCTCCCCGCCCTATGGGAACGGTTGCCCGCGAGAGCACACGCAGTGCCCGACGGAGGCAGTTCAGGCAGTTTTGCGTAGGTTTGACGCAGTCGTGATTTCTATGTTGGGGAGATGGCAGTGGAGGAGTACAGAGCACGAGCTGAAGAAAGGGGAGGGGAGAGGAGAGGAGAAGAGGGGAGACGATGAGGGGAGGAGCATGCTGCACTCGAATTTAAGCTCGCAAGTCCTCTTACTCAAGAGTTGTCTTTCTTCCTTCTTCTTTCTTTTCAACCTTTCTGGCCTTTTTTTTGCGCACCGTGCAAAAATTGCGAGCGGCCAAAATCACAGCTCCCTTCACACCAAGCGTCTTCCTCTAGAGCACGGCACAGCCAGACGCTTGGCTAGGGGGGAGGAGAGACGCTTGTTAGGGAGGGAGGAGAAGAGAGGGGTACGCAGGAGAGGCAAGGAGGCAAAGAAAGAAGCGAGGAAGAGGAGAGCGGGAGAGCAGGGAGGAGAGAAGGAGCAGGGAAGTAAATAGGAGAGGAGGCGAGGGAGGGAGCTTGTCTTCTTTAGTCATTCTGTCTCTTCCTCTGCCACACCCCCTCCTCATTGTTTTCTCTCCCCAGGCTACCCATTATTGCATTATTGTTGACTCCAGAAGTGGGTTATGAATTGTGTTAGAACACTGTCTGCACTTTCTTTCGTCTCGTTGTTTGTGTAGAAACAGCCCGCACCACCCCTTCGCCCCCAGGCTGCGTTCTATCTCGTCGTCTTTCCCCGCTGCTTATGTGAGTGCCAGGAAATGGGGCCCAAAAACCTAATTAAGGTCACCAATCAGGAGACGGAATGAGACACTTTCATGGCCAGTACGGACGGCGCTTAGCGTTATAATCTCCGTCAGCAGATCTGCTGGGTCAGGGCTGGATCCCTGCACAATGGGAATCTCGGCTCTCGGCTAATTGCGAGCCAAGATTAAGGTTCCTGTCGTCAAGGCGACACGACTTTGTTTTGCCCCTTTCACACATGCCGCCGTGCCCGTAAATGTTGCGGCCTTCCGGGTTTATGTGGGAACGTGAGCCGGAGTCACTGGGAAAGTTGATCCGGCAGTTTCCTGGGAATAGCCCCAGTAAAATTCCCAGCAATGTTCCAGGTGGCTGTATCATATTCTGTTGTACCGCTGTTCTCATACAAAATCTTTCTAAAGTAGCGAGCAGGTCTTTTGTGAACACAGTATCGTACGTGCGAAGCTTGATTCAGATTAACGAGCTTCAATTTGACAATGTTATTAATGACAACACAAAACAAAGGATATTCCAGGCATGCTAAACATCACATACCAGTATTCCGTGCCTGTATTCTAAGACGCTTCTGGTTTGCTGTTCTACTGAACCCTGCAATATTTCAAGTTTCTTATCTGAAAATCGGCTTTTTCTTTCCATAGTTCTGTTTCTGTCTCTCACTCTCTCTGTCCTTCTCACCATGGCGCAGTGTGGAGAAAGAGAGAACAGAGTCAGCTTAAATGTTAAATCAGTCAGCTTCTTGCCTCGCTGCATTAATCTGTGTCCCTTTTTCTTCTTTATAATAAGGGCCAGTGACATTTAGGGGCTCTGAATTGTGCCTCCATGATTAATATGAGGCTTTAGAGAGGAATCCCACCACTTTGGGAGATGTTCACTCAGGTGAGCAGGTCCTGTGTGAAGCCTTGGGGGTAAGACAGTGAGTTAGACATCAGGGCGCGCAGCAGAAGGGGGCAGGTCTCAGATGCCAGACGGGCTCGGGGCAAGTTAGCCTCAGTCTTTAGCTCTTGTTCTTGAGCTGAAAGCTCTGTTGACTTATGTTTCGCTTAATTGGGCCAAAAGCACATCGGGCTTTGTTCTGTCTTCCCAAAGGGTAGGGCCAGGGCACCTCTCAGAACACACACACACACACACACACTCATCACACAAACTCACACACACTGATCACACTCACATACACCCACACCCACAGATGCATTATCAACACTGAATGACCAGTTCATTAGAGATGCCCATCTAATAGCAAACTGGACCTCCTTTGATGTTCAGAACCACAGCAGGTCATTGTGGGACAGATTCTGAAATCGTTCTGCAGGAATGTTTGTCCAAGAGGACAGGACAAGTTTATCGCAAGCGATGTATCCAGCTGTAGTTCGCTTGCCTGTGGGCTGACTGTTAGTCTTAACGTGTCTTGACATCACTTGAATTTTCAGTCTAAATGTGGATGCACACCGAAAATGATTCACAGGTAACTTGATTTTTTCGCTGCACTCGAGGGTCACATGTCTAATTTCCATACAGGGACGGTCCAATCATGAAAGGGCAGGTGTCTCTAACAGGGCTCCAGACTGCGACTAAAATGGTCGCAATCGCGACCATAAATATTAATTTGCAAGTAATATAATTATTTCACTCGCCAGTGGTGACAGGTGATACAACAGCATGATTATTTTTTTATGGGTGAGGATTTTCTGTAATTGGAAAAAATGTCCACCATTTTCTTTTGAGGTTATATTTTAAAAGTTAAATGACAGGCTCATCAACAGCATGACTCGCAAAGCAGTGTAGCCGAGCTGAAACTTTAGCACTAAGCTTAGCTTGTTGAAAATGGCGAAGTGAAAAATATTGTATTTTTTCACACAATCTACATCTCTGTTGGACCCTAAGAGGCCATCTGCTCAATCACAGCCACAAACGTTGTAAACATTCTAATAGGATCAGAAGTCACTCGTATGCATACAAGGCATCAGGCATGTTGGACGGCAGAGGTCCTAAATAACAGATTGACATGAGGTGTGTTGCAATGCTTATCAGTTTGTATATTATTATGGAACCAGAAAAAAGTTATTGGCACCTGATTTCTTTAGGAGCCACTGTTAACAGTTAACAGATCTCTCACCAGTCAACCTCCTGAGGGAGGAATCTAGCTGTCCAATCACTCAAAAAACTTAGGAATGCCATATCAGCAGCTGCCATTCAAATCAAAGAAGAGGATTTTGGATGAATGTAGACTAGTAAATAGTCTAATAGTCTAATTTATCAGTAAAAAATTAAAAATGAAAATATTTTGTGTTTACATATTACCGTATAGTATATCTTGAAAGAAAGACACGTTCTTGTGTATTTATTCAAAGTTAGTGTTGTTTACAGAGCTTCGACCTGTGCTGCATATTTATAAGAATATACTGAAGATAACAAAGCAGCTTGCTCCGGTGGGCTCCTCTGTGCCTCTGAAGACCTGGCCGCATGTTCGTGTGTGGTTGTGCATATGTAAGTTCGACCCTGGACACTCGACGTGAGAAGAAAACCCCGCGTGACACCTGACCTCCAGCCAGTCCACACACACCCCTCCCCCACACGCGGAGCTGCAGCCGGGTGGAGGCATGGTGTAGTGGGTGTATTGCTGAATCGCAGGGCGGAGAGGTTCAGTGGAGTCCGCGGCTCGTGCGCTGTGTGGGAGGTCGGACTCTTAACTCCAGACCTCGAACCCCTGCTCTGCTCGCCCCCTGTAGCTGCACTCCGGCGAGGAGTTCGCAAACTCCTCACTTCACAAACTACTTCACAAAAACTCCCACGGGCGAAGCTCAGATACATTCGTTAGGCTTCCAACACCTGCATTCCGGTTGCCAATGTTCTTTGTGATTCCAAAAATTGATTAAAACCTAAAAAAGTTTAAATATGACAATTTTATATAATGTAAATTTTTGTTAAGCACAACCTGACATCCAACATGGGCCACTTTAGCCTTTGTAGGACTCTTTTGATCATTCAACACATTCGTGGTGGTTCACACTGTGTGTGAATGGAATATGAACCTCCGTTAATAAGGTTGGAACGAACAATGATTCCTAGCAGTGAGCACTCTGGGAGTGCGGAGAACACTGAAGATTAAAGGCCCTCTGGACCACCAGCGGAAGCTGCATCGTTGGAAGAGCATCTGGCATGACCACCATTACGCCACGTGATGGCCGTGATGGACGGCTCTTCTATTCTTCGTCTTAGTGGCGGAACTGATAATGTTTCTTGACACGTGCAAATACAAAGTGTGTGTGAGGATGCGTTTATATATATATCCACGGGGACCAAATGTTCCCAAAAGGACAGGAATACCCGACATGTTTGATCTTGTGGAGACCACCTTGTGGCTACAGTAATCATTCTGTCAATTGAAGATCCCTACAAGGATAGTAAAACGAGATTGTGTGTGTCTGTGTGAGCGTGCGTGCCTGTGCTTAATTGGGAAGTGAGGCCCAAGTCTTTTCCGTATGATTAAGCAGATGAAGTCATGCATGGTGCCGTCAGCAGGAGGCTGGGGACGTGATTGTCTCTTGGGAGGGACGCTGCTGTTTCGCCGATTGTTTCAGACCGTGGGTGTATTCTCTCTCTCTCTCTTTCTCTCTATCCCTCTCTCTCTCTCTCTCTCTATCTGTCTATATTTCTTTCTCCCCCTCTCTCTCTCTCTCACACGCACACACCCACAAGCACACACGCGCGCACACATCTGCTTCGACGCGGATTTATTTCGACCCAATGAGCCGAAGACGCCACGAAAACTGGCACCAGGGATGCGCCAAAGGATCTGCATGAGCGCGTGGTGTGTGTGTGTGTGTGTGTGTGTGTGTGTCCTGTGCAGTGACACAACATCACATTCAAAGGAGCAGGACCAGTCCCCCATTAACTGGGGGTACGCGAGTCAAATTGGGAGACGGTGAGAGAAGGCGGGAGCCAAGAGGGGTGAAAGTGATTTGGTGTTTTGTTTTGCATTATGGTGCCATGAGGCTTCTTTAGGAGGGAAAGGCGCAAGATGACGTCAGGATTATGCCCTAAAGGTCCCTGAAGTGGTGGTGTAGCTGTGTGTGTTTGTGTAGTTAGATGTCTGCCTGAAGGAGAAGTTTCACGTTTATAGTTCTTATCACAGATGATAATTGATGCTCATCATAAATGAATACTAATGGGTTATTCTGTGTGTGTGGGTGTGTGTGTGGTGCGCTGCGCTGATGGTAACAGTAGGCTCCTTGTCTCAGATGTCTACAGCGAAGCCAGTGTTCAGCTGCATCTGACAGCCCCATCCTCATAGGAGTGTGTGTGTGTGTGTGTGTGTGTGTGTGTGTGTGTGTGTGTGCGCGTGTTTGAGACCTCGTATGTGGGGCCAATGTGCCAACCACAGCTTTACCCAGCACAATGCTGCGTGTTACTCACGCTTTCAGCCTCTCATCTAATTCAATTCTGTGACGCTTTATTGGCGTGACTGTTCCGATTACAGTTTGCCAGAGCAATTAACTGTGGCCAGATCTGTGTGTGACAGCCGCTCTCTGTGGCCGGCCCGAGCTCTTCTCTTCACGTACTCCGCCATCGCTCCTCCCCTCCTCCTCCTTCTCTCTCTCTCGTTCTCCAACTTTTTGATGCACCTCCTGCTCACAAAATCCAAACAAACTCGCATGCTCTGCTTTGCCCCTGGAGGCCCTTCTGTCTCCCGGCGTCACAGGTGTAGCTCTGATTGCTGAGTGTTTTTGGAGGAGCCACTAACTCCGAGAATGGGCCGTTAGTGGGAGCGATGTTCCTCTCTGGGACCACAGAGGTGCCTTGGGCTTCTTGGCTAACTCCGTAATGGTGATTTATAGTCATGGTGCATGCGCGGTGTTAGCAGTAGGCGAGGTTTGCGTGCGCCGAGGGGAGGCGGACTCGAGGATCCGTCCTGGCTCTGAGGAACGTCCGTCTGCGTCTCCACAACTGTGTCAGCCACTCTGTGGGTCCATCGCCATGGCGCTGTCCGCTAAACGGCGAAGGGTGCGTGGGCTTCCTCGTGATTGAACTTCACGAGGTTGATCTCTGCGACTGTTGTGCGGTACGTGAACGGTGGACTTAAGGTCCAATTCTCTATCGTCGGAGTAAAATTGACAAAAATCACCCATCCATTTTTGGATGGGACGGGGCGGGACTAGACGGGGCGGGACTAGATGGGGCGGGACTAGACCGGGCGAGACTGGACAGGGCGGGACTAGACTGGGCGGGACTAGATGGGGCTGGACTAGACCGGGCGAGACTGGACAGGGCGGGACTAGACTGGGCGGGACTAGACAGGGCGGGACTAGACTGGGTTGGACAAGACAGGACAGGACTAGACAGGGCGGGACTAGACGAGACCTCGAACTGCGTCCACTGGTGCATGTTCCCTTCCTAGACGGTCACACAATGTGCTTGCTCGCCCTGCCATGTTGACACAAGGCTCAGTCCACAGACGGCAGCTGGCTGTTAGAAGCAGGAAACATGGGACAGAACGCCCTGTCTGGCTGGAGGACTCTTACGCCGGCGCAGAACATTCAAATCTGCCGATCGTGCTCACTTTTCATTAGGCCACCGACGATCCCTCCCCTGGACGTTCGCAAGAGTTCCGGTGGCAAGTTTTCCTAAGCGGCAATATCCACGATGTTTCATTGCACCTTTTTACTGTGTCCGACATACCGAGGAGCAGAAATAGTTATTCATACTGTTTTTCGAAAGGATGTTTTGTGTCCCTCTTATTCTGTCTCTCTTATCTTCTTTTGAACATCAGCCAAATCTAGTCTAATTCTATACAGAGCTATATATTCTGGACGCAGAAATCCAAACCCAGGAAGTGATGACGGTGTTCTTCTGAGGAGCTGACGGTGCACTGGACCCACATCGCATGCTCCATCAACAAGTGCAAAAGACCAGCCTGCACATCTCATCCTCCTACCCAGCATCCTCTGTTGATCGATGGCCGTGTCCTGGCGCTCTGGGTGACTGCCGTACGACCGTGTGGGCGCACGGGAGGCTGAGTGAGTAACTCACGAATCGATGGCGGCCGACCGGCCGGCGGGGGTGTGTTCCTCCCGTCGGCTGGGGCTGTGCGTGCTCTACTCCGGGATCGGCAGCTCGTTAGCAGCGTTTGTAACCATCGATCGCTCGGATGCGCCACGCCGCACTCCTTACTGCTCCTCGCCCTACCTCCTCCACCCCACGGCCGCCCCCACCCGCGGCATCTCTTCCACGCCGCCCTGTCTACCTCCACAACTCCAGCCAGTGCCAGCTTGGCAGCAGGAGGCACCAAGGGAGCCACCCCCCTGGACCTCCTACACGCTCATGTAGTCGTCAGGAGCGCCGGCGCCCTCCTCTGCGATTTGATGCACCATCTGGGGTCATGGTAGAAGGACGGTACCGAACAAAAGATCTGCCCCCCCCGCACCCTCATCGTTCGCTTGATGTCGGCCAGCGCCGGCCGCTGAGCTGTCCTGGCGCCGCAGATCAGACACGGCAGACGGCCCGTCCACTCGCACAAGGCTGCTAGCTTTTGAAGGAAAGAGAGAGAGAGAGAGCAACTTTCTACTGAATCAAAGAAAAGTCTCCTCTTCTCATCTCCTGAAAGCTGCTTTTCAGCCCCCAGCTGTCTGTGTTCTGTGTGATGGTCTGTGAGAATCGTCTGAGATTCCGAAGTGGGAAGCACAACTGGGGAGTTTGGGTTTTTTTTTGTTATTTAATTACCATTAGAGGGAGGAACAGAACACCTCTTACTAGCTGGCTGGGTATTCAAAAGCTTATCATAGATCAGTCGTTTCAAATGTCCTGGCTGCTTCTCTGATATCCTCAGATATCCTGCCCTCATCCTCCTGCTCGGCGGGCGTGTGTTCAGGGCTTCGAGACGCCAGCGCACCCTAACAGTGAAAGACGGGACCGGATACCCTGCGATGGTTCCTGGGGATGAGATGGGATTAAAGAAGACAATTAGCGAGTGGGGAAAAAAGATCGGATATGTTGACTGGATCCTGAGTGTGTTCGGTCCCGAGAATCGATTCAGCGTTGAGTTTCATCACCGTGTTTGAAGTGGGCATATGTGGAAAAAGACCTTGCCACAAATGGACCCCCACATTAGTGCTACAACAGCCTGAGAATTAATTTTAATGATCTGTTCACACGCTCTGATTCACAGAATTTGGATTCAGTAATTCAATTATGACTCATTTCTCTTTTATCCATCCCCCCCCCCCAAAAAACTCGGCTGAAGCCGAATGTGGGAGTTATTGAGGAGAGGATTAGCGGCGAGCTAACAGTCATTAGAAGTCTACTTCAGCGGAGCTAATCAGCTTCAGCCCTGGGACTCATCAATGTCTTTGTTTACCAGGCGTCTAATACTCTTATTGGCTTAGTGTGTGGCAAGAGGCTGAAGATGGAAGATGGCTCTAACCCCCTGGCTCTCCTCCTCTTCGTCGTGCTGAAATGACCGGGTCAGGACATCGGTGTTTACCTTCGGCTGACAATGGTTATTGCAGGGCCCCTGAGGTTTGGTGAGCACTCATTCGAGGTGGTCAAGAAAGCAGGTCTAAGTACAGAACCACGCGTTATCCCTCCTTGAGTTCGAACACTCACCGCCTTCATCATTGCGCACTGTGCGCTCTTGTGAAAGCGTCGTGTCCTTTCCAAGTCCGCAAAAACGTTCTTTAAAGGCGCACGCATCGTAAGATAGTTATCGCCTTAATCATCGTACGTATCCTTCTGCGCTAACACGGACTGGCGGGTCGAGTTGTTGTCGTGTATGGAACAGAAGTCCCTACCATCTTAAGAGCGCTTTCTCCTAATGTAGTGCCGTAGAATGACCCCTGACATCTGTAATGCTCCGGTAATACGGCTCACAGATCTGAGCCCGCCGCTGCTTTGAACCGCTTCCTGTCGTTGGCACCTGCTGCTGGGGGTAAAGCGCTGATGAATTACCCATCGTCCCAAAGAGAAGGATGGATGGGCACGGTGGCCTTGACAAAGCGGTCGTCGCCCTAATCCCGGGCCAGCTCGTAAATCCCTCAGGCTGTTTAAGGCTGAGTGGCTCTACCAGGCCCCGCTTTGTGCTGCCTGAAGTCGCCCGTGAAAACTGATCGCAGGTCAGTCGTGCTTCCGGTTTAAATAGTGAGAGAGGTTAACGCTCGGTGACCGGAAGCTGGCGCTAGATCAGTGTGGAAGGTGTGGAAGCACTGACCATGAGTGCGTGTGTGTGTGTGTGTGTGTGTGTGTGTGTGTGTGTGTGTGTGTGGGGTATGGATAGATACGACGGCCATGTAGGATGAAGATGTTTCTGATACACTGATTGTAAGTCAGTATGAATAAACTCCACAATCAATTTCAATATCATTAAAGTGATGAAGAAATGGTAGGAAAGTGATTTTAAAGTTGACTTTTACTTTAATTACTTTTTTTTTTTTTACTAATTTTGGAGTTGTATTGAATCACCAGATGTCATTATTCTTCAAAGCTATTCCACTCTGACTAGGGCATAAGATAATTTACATCTGGGTTCATTTGCATAATTTACATTCCATTTTAGTTTCACAAGTGATTAGCAGAGTCACAGATAGCTAATGAATAACAATAAATCTTTAGGTTAGTACATTTTTAAGGCAGTGGTTGATTATTCATTAATTAGTTGAAAAAAAACTTGCACTGCTGATATGTGAGACGTGTGTCTGTCTGTCTCTCTTTCTTTCTATTTTTTTCTTTCTCTTCTTTCTTTCTCTGTCTCTCTCACACACACACACACACGCACACACACACTGACCTGGCTCTAATGTGAATAGATTGCCATTTGTCTACTACTCTTGTCCCTATTAGCATGAATTATTGGCCAGAGTCTGGTCATTCCCTCGCGTTGCTCTCGCTTCACGGATCCGAGCGTGATCGATGCGGAAGAGGTAAAGCCCCGCTGTGGTTAGGACCGTCGGTGCGGACTATTATCCGTCTGACGTGGGACCCGGCGCGTCGATCGCTTGCCTCCGATCGATGCGCCGTAATAGCCCGATGACTGACTGGCCCGTGACAGACAAGCAAGGGCCCCTCCCCCAGGACTCGTTATGGCTAAAGGCTACGGAAATGCACCAAGCCCTGACAGTGGAGGCGTGTGCGATGGAAGCTGATGAGGAGGCTCCCGGGTAAGACGCCGGCCCGACTCCACGTAGCACCCTTGACGCCGTGGCTATTTACGTCGCTGATGGCCGGGGACGTTGGTATTTTGGACGCGGATCGAAATAGTCCTGCTTAAGGTTCTGAGACAGCACCGAGGAAGGGTGACAGCGGTTAAATTAGGGAATAACGATGTCAGTGTTGATTTCTCTCTCTCTCACACACACACACACACACACACACACACACATGCATTTACAACTTGAAGCCCCTGTCCTGGCTTGTTCTGCTGCCTCTTCTTGGCATGGTTGACGTGCAGACAAGGGCTGGGATGGAGATAATGATACTGTCTGCTCCTCTTCCTCACTCACCGCGCCCCCTACATCTCCTCCCACCTGCTCAGAGTCTAGCCTCTTCCCTCCCCTTCTGCATGTGTGTGTGTGTGTGTGTGTGTGTGTGTGTGCACATGTGCATGCGTGCATTCCTGTGCGAATGTATGGCAAACAAAGCCATTGTACAGTTTGTATTAACGTTGAATGCCGGTGCTCAGTGATCCTGGGCGGCGTTACGGATCACGCGGCGTCACACGTGACGTCGCGCATCGCGTGGGAGTCCAGCACCGTCCCACTCATGGGCTCCTGAGCAACTGAGCATCTCGGACAAAAAGCCTTTTGCACGAATCGAACAGAGACACAACAGATGTTTTGCGAACTTCGTCTTCCCATGACAGCAGTACATGTATGGCGGATGGGGCCGCCAGTTCTTGCCGGTTCTTCTGGTTCCATAATGATAAGGCAATATTGTAGCCCTGCGTTGGAGTCCCTCCCCACAATTTCACGTACATTTAGGGAAATGCATAGAGAAAGTTAGAGCGATCTGAAAGTCTGTTAAACCCTCACGGCAGTGGCTGTTCTAGAGCAGAACAATCGTTTGAATGGATTTCTCCCGAACTTTCATATCCAGTCCCACATGTGTCAGCCCACCTTAAGGGAAGAGAGGTGAGAGAGAAGGAGAGAGTGAGATAGAAGGAGAGAGTGAGAGAGAAAGAGAGGCAGCTCTGCATATCTCAAACTTTCATTTAATGGGGTGAAAGTGACCTGCACATGTTTGCTCCAGGCTCTGTCTCTGCCTCTCTCTCTCTCTCTCTCCCCCCTCTCTCTCTCTCTCTCTCTCTCTCTGAGCTCAATCGTTCCAGGTTGGAACCTCATCACATTGCCCTGCCATACTCCTGCCCGCCATTTGTTGGCGAGGGAGAGTGACTCGGCGGAGAAATATTTCATGAGCCGCGCGTAGGAGAGCAGAGCTGAGAAACCCGAGGTGGGGAGGCGCGGATCGTGGAGGAGAGGTGAGATGAGGAGAAAGGAATAGGAGAGTAGAAATGGAGGGGAGGAAGAGGGGGGATAAGTGGAGAGGAGGAGGGAAAGGAGAGGAGACCATCCTGCAGGCTTCCAGACCAATGATGTCAGATATGGAATGAGCTCCAGCTCCACCAGGATTGATCTAAATCCCAAATAGCAGCCTCTTCCCCAACGATTCGCTCCCTGCGGGGTACATCTGCATGTCTGTGTGTGTGTGTGTGTGTGTGTGTGTATGTCAGGTTTTATTCATTCACTGAAAATGAGAGCAGCTCGGCATGCAGGCCGTGATCTAGGTGCGGAACAGGGTGGAGAATAACGTTGGATGATAGAAAGGGGATGTAGTTTTTGTTGGCAGCGTGTCATCTTTTGTGTATGCTTGCATATATGCTTGTGTGTGCGCGCGTGTGTGTGTGTGTGGAAAAGACAGAGAGAGAGAGAGAGAGAAGAAGAGAGTGAAAGCATTGCCCTCGCTCCACCAAGCCACTGGCTTGAAATCTGACAGGTCAGAGAAGTTCCAGAAATAATGCATTCTTACATTCAAACTTCCTATCAACTCTCTCTCTCTCTCTCTCTGTGTGTGTCTCGCTCTTCCTAATTTTAGGTTTGTTCAGGTTTTCTGATGATTTCATGCATTTCTCCTTCATGGGGAACCTAGACTTTGTCTGCAACCAGGAGTCGTTTTGTTTTCCCCCGTGAAAGGCGTGTGTCTGTGAGGCAGATGGGCAGGGAGTGTAGTAAATGATTGTAATTACTGTCATTTGATGAAACCCAGTGTTGGGCACACACAGGCACAAATTGAGCCGGAGGTGTGTGTTCGCATGTGTAAACCTTTCCTCAGATAACATCTACCACGTTTTAATACTTTGAAAGAATTCCTCTTTTTCAGTGCTTGTGTACGTACATTCGGGTATCTGGGGATCTTACAAACCCGCAAACTGAAATGAGAGAACCCAGCCAGTTTCTTGTCGGCTGTGTATGTCGGAAAACGAGCGGATAAAACAAGATTTGGCACCCCTGTCTGTGTCACTATGGGAGTCATAAGAATTATACCACCCCCCATATGTGGATCTCTACCCACGGCTTGAGAACTACCTTTGCGACGGTGTGCAATTTTACCTCAGAAATGCCAGATCTGCTAGCATTATGCTAAAGCTAAGCGCTAAGCTGGGAACCCGGTACGTCGTTGGCGGCAGAGACCAGCGCAAAACGCTACATCGGCCCCCAGACTCGGAGGACAGAAGAGCTGAGTGGATGAAGTTTATTTTTGATGGTGATGTCCCAGTCTGTAAAAACCCTGTACGTGTGCACGAACCACTTTGTGCTTGACTGCTTTTCCAACCTGGGCAGTACAACGCAGGACTAGCAAAGAACCTGTTACAAAACTGCAGACGATGGGAAGTGTTTACGAAACGATTATGCTATCTTATTGTGTGCTTCGGCCATTTAGAACTTGCTAATGGCTTATGTGATATATCTGATGGATTTTCCTAGAAAGTTGTTGTAGTTTGTTAATTGAATGATCTTATCAAAATGTTTTTTAACATGAGTGTAAAAGTTACAGTCAGAGTTGCATTCCCATCAGGTAATCAGGGCTGACCATCCATCTATAACTTGGCAAACAGGCACGTTTTGCAGTGTGTAGTTATGTTAGTGTGTTAGCTCAACTCAAGCTTCTTTGTCAGGATTTAACTCTGATACGTACGGTTGAACTGCCGTGTTTTCTCTGGCGTGCTAAACAGTTATGATGGGAGCTTGACGCAGGTCTCATGTAAACACACCCTGAAGAAGTGTGTGTGTGTGTGTGTGTGTGGGGGGGGGGGATCAGTGGCTCATTATCACTTAAAGGAATAGGTACTCAAATGGGCCGCTATGAACAGGGCTGTTTTGACGGGGTGAGAGGGTAGCTGTGCTGCTTGATCCTCGTGGTATTTTGACCAAAGCACGTCATCGACATTTCATTAACACACCAGGGAACTTGGCTAATTTGTGTAAAGGGGATATAATAGGAAGGAATTAAAAGGGGAACTGTCTTATCTCATTTCTTGAACAAGATAGTTTCTTGTTGCTTTTTGGCAACTCATGCTGTTGAGTTATCCAGGCAGTCTATTGTATTCCACCCACTTTTCTATTTCTATGTAACACACACACACACACACACACACACACACACACACACACAAACACCTGGGATGGGGATCTGACTCAGTTGGATGATCTATAAAATCAGCTTTGCTCTGGTCTTAGGTTCTACCCTCACTGTGATCACAAGGAGCTTTTGCCCTCGAGGAAGGGCACTTAACTACCATAAATGGCACTTAACCACAATAAAGGGCACTTAACCCTAGCAAAGGAGACCACACATCCCCACTGCCTCTACATTGTGTTGTAGAGGCCATCAGGTGAGAGAATGATTTTGCCCTTTGGTTCTGGCAGTGACCTCTCAGTTGAGTGGAGTTCATAGCAAATTTTAGCAATGGTGCGGTTTGGTGAAAGAAGTAGACCTGCAAAGTGACTCTAGACTCCCCAGGTAGCTGAGTGCTGAGTGCTTCCAGGCAACCAAAGTTGGTTGTCTGTGAATACACTGACAGTCTTGATGTGTTGTTGTTTGTTTCATCACGTTTGTGACATGAGAAAATAGATATGTAAGATCTAGGCAGTGTTTTTTTTTTCTTCTTTTTTTAAATTGTTTTTTTTCTGCGAACCGTCACACCCTTCCATAACTACAAAAATTCAACCCTGTTCACATCCAAGCGCATCGCATGGCAGAGCTGGGATTCAAACCAGAATCTCCTCCGTATTATTACAGTCACGTTGTCTGGAGTGGTCCACTCCGAGGACGATTCTTTTGAGATCCTGCACACACTCTGAAATCACCTGCATATCCATATGTTCTCGCGTTTATCAAGCCACTACTTTAGGGACTGAAGATCTATTGAACTTTGAAAACAATTTCGAGGCTGAGAGGCCAGGTGGAGTGTGAGCCCTGACTACCATTCGAGCAGTAATCACTGCAGGCGTGCGCATGCAGCCCCCAGGCTAATGTTTCCCCCTGCACTTTTACCTTATTGCTTATTTAGTCTGAAAATGGAGGTAGCATATACCTCTTGTTAGCAAACGCCAGTGCGGATATCTCCGAGGGATCGTGTGTCTGGCGCGAGGCATCAATCTCTGCTTCCACGAGAGGAGGCGAATAAAACAAACTTTAACCAAAACTCAGACTTTAGCATCCGTGGATTGTTGCCCCTGCTCCCCGTGTCAGTGTTGGTCTCACCCCCCCCCTTGCATCTCTCTCTCATTCTGCTCTGATTGGGTCTCAGGAGGCTGGAGTCCTACTGATCCAACAGTGTCCAGCAGTGCGTCCTCCTCCAGGACTCCATGTTTGCTTTGCCTCATATCGGCAAACTGGCAGTTTGCGGAAACTTTACCTCACTCAAGTCTAAGTACAGGTAGTGAAATCAGCATGGAGGGTAAATGGGGAACAGACGATATCAGCGTAATATAGAGTTTCCTGAATGGAACCTTCCGAAATCGCAACTAAACGTGACTGTATTCACAAGGATAGTGTGTCATGATTAGCTGCGAGCGATTAACACAATGCCATCCATCCATCCATTTTCTTCCGCTTATCCGGGTCCGGGTCGCGGGGGCAGTAGCCTAAGCAAAGAGGCCCAGGTTTCCCTCTCCCCAGCCACCTCTTCCAGCTCTTCTGGGGGGGATACCAAGGCGTTCCCAGGACAGCCGAGAGATATAATCTCTCCAGCGTGTCCTGGGTCTTCCCCGGGGTCCCAGTTGGACATGCCCAGAGCGCCTCCCTAGGCAGGCGCCCAGGTGGCATCCGAACCAGATGCCCGAACCACCTCAGCTGGCTCCTCTCTACGTGGAGGAGCAGTGACTCTACTCGAGCCCCTCCCGGATGACTGTGCTCCGTGCCTTATCTCTAAGGGAGAGCCCAGACACCCTGCGAAGAAAACTCATTTTCGGCCGCTTGTATTTGCGATCTCATTCTTTCGGTCACTACCCAAAGCTCGTGACCATAGGTAAGAGTCGGAACGTAGATTGACCAGTAAATTGAGAGCTTTGCCTTTCGGCTCAGCTCTCTCTTCACCATTAACGGTCCGGTACAGCGACCGCAATACTGCAGCCGCAGCACCAATCCGCCTGTCAATCTCGTTCCATCCTTCCCTCACTCGTGAACAAGAACCCGAGATACTTAAACTCCTCCACTTGAGGCAAGGACTCACTCCCGACCCAGAGAGGGCACTCCACCCTTGTCCGACTGAGTACCATGGTCTCAGTTTTAGAGGTGCTGATTCTCATCCCAGCCGTCTCGCACTCGGCTGCAAACTGATCCAGCGAGAGCTGTAGGTCTCGCCCGATGATGCCAACAGGACCACATCATCTGCAAAGAGAAGGCGTGGAATCCTGAGGCCACCAAACCGAACCCCCCTCCACCACTTGGCTCGCCGAGAAATTCTGTCCATAAAAGTTATGAACAGAATCGGTGACAAAGGGCAGCCTTGGCGGAGTCCAACTCCCACCGGAAACCAGTCTGACTTACTGCCGGCCATGCGAACCAAACTCCTGCTCCGTTTGTACAGGGACTGGATAGCCCGTAGCAACGGGCCCCGCACCCTATACTCCCGGAGCACCCCCCAGAGGAATCCCCGAGGGACACGGTCGAATGCCTTTTCCAAATCCACAAAGCACTGGCTCTTGGGACATTAACACAATGCATCGTTTTTAAAATTCATTTGAACAAAGGTGTGCTTATTCAGTCCCAGAACGTGTCCCAATGTCACATGTATTGTACATCCAGTTTAAAGAGCAGGCTTAACAGCGAGGGCCACAACCCGCCTCAGTAACCTTCAGCAAAAATCCCTTTTCCTGGCCACGGTCCATGACTGTCCTCAGTCTGAACGGCGAGACTGAGATATTAATTCTGTAAACCACAGCCATGATAATTTTATCTTTACGAACAGACACATTCAGCACAGGGCTCAATGGATTGTGCTTGTGAGGTAATTCTTCAAAACCGCTGGTCTGTGACCCCCACAAACATCTCATGCTGGCTGCTTCCTCCTGCATTCCAGTCTCTGGGTGAATGCGGCGCTTCCTCTCCTCGCAAGTCATAGTTCTACTGTGTTCACTTTCTTTGCATTATGGCCAGTGGTACTACAACGGCACTTACCGGGTGGCCACCAAAGAAAACACTTCTCGTATGCTGTGAACTGCAGTGCACTACCCGTTTCAGAATACGCAACGACTGAACTGAGTATATTTAAGTGCCGCATGAGCCATATATTCAAAGCAGTATTCAGGCTTTATATCACATGGAGTGTCTATGAAGGAGAAACCAAAGGAAGCCAACCTCATAAAGTAGTGATTTATAAACAAAAGTGTTAACTGTTACACAAGACACCGAAAGAGCTCATTACTGCAAGCCCTTGTCTGGAAGTCCTGATTTTAGAGTGGAACTTTAATCATGGAACAAGATTTAGAGACAGAATAATCAAGTTCAAGCTAAATAAAGTGTATTCTTACACACACACTCTAACAAACACATATTCTAATAGTTTACCCCCTGTGGTGATTTGTGCTTTATTCTTAGAAGGAAAGTATGTAAATGATTACATCAGCTATTAAATGAAATGATTTTATACACACCATAAACAACCTCCCAGTGGTGACTCATTAAATGTTAATAAAAAAAGGACTCATAATGAAAGAGATATAAAAGAGTAACCAGAATTACATCTTTAACAGGAAATTAAGTAAATCTTATAAGCCATTACAAACTGATTAAAACAAGTAAAGTATATCCAACAACCTGGATGTGCATGGCACACGCAGACATTTTCTGAATCCATTGGTGTGTTGCGGATGGAAAATGGGTGTAAAAAAATGTACAGGCAGTAGAGTTCATGGCTTGTGTTTAACACAGCCTTAAACAGTGTGTGACAAAAAGTGTGACGAATTTGTCCATGCTTAGGGCTTTGGCACTCACTGACTCGACGTGTAGAAATCCGGCGTTTTCTGAACTTCTTCCTTTTCTCTTTGGTCTTTATGGATGGAGGTACAAGGAAGCCAGAAAGGCTTCACTCCCAAGAAGCTGCTCTTCCAGGCATCACAGTTCCAGCTCCAGATATTCTGGAGCACCTCGTGAAATTTTCCTTCCCCCCCCCCGAACCAGGCGCCTGCTGATCTGTCGCCTGAAGTCCTCCAAATTCAAATCGTATCTTTTTTTTGGCAAAAATGGCTTTCTCCATCCATGCTTTGTGAAGAGACCAAAGTCCTCTCACGGTGGTTTGAGAAGTCCCTTTTAAGCATGGTGCAGTCCGCTGCTAGGTCAGTGCCACCTAGCTCATAGTCCTCCGTCTCCACTGGCTCATTCAGACTCCATGCGGATGTGATTACGGATCCATCAGATCGTCTCTTCGGCTTGCCCTGCGCGTACTCTCGCTTTGCAGTCTTGCGCGGGCACGTTCCACCTAGAACCGGAGATCGTCAAAGGCGTTTTTCCATCTCTGCAGTTCTGTAGTGCGTCGTTCAAAACGCGAGCAAGGTCAAGTGCTCTTGCGAGGCCTAGAGACGGCAGATGAAAACGCGGCGTCTGACGGCGGTTTTGCAGTCATTACCAACAGGCGCGCGAATATTAGATCGGTTATGGCCAGTCGGTAACAGCTTTTTCCGTGCTCTCCCGCTGCGTCGCGCTGAATGCGTAACGCAGCAGGACGTCGAACGGGCAAATAACGGCCGACCGACTGTCCCCGTGCCCACAGGACCTCAGTGACCGTAGGCTGCCCGCTACACACCTCCCCTTTGAACCTGCTAGCCATTTCTCATGGACAAAAGACCCAGCGAAATACACGTACAGCCACCTCTGCAAAAAGTCTTCGCAAAAGGCTTCAAATGTGAGCAGGGCCATGCGCATAAAAGTCCCTCTAACCTCCTCATTTATATATGAAGACAGCCCTGAATATTTCCCACTGATTACAGATGCTCCGTCATACCTTTTGACTCGACTTGTATTAGAGTCCAAGACCCGTATTCGGGGCTAGAATTCATACCACTACAACGCTGCACGATAAGGTCACACATATCCGAGAAACCTCTTAAGGACTTTTTCACTGTAGTACATGAGGGCAAGAGATGGCCATTTATTTTCCTTGGGTCACATCTGCGAAAATGCTTAACGCCAAGCATTCCGAAATTTCATTCTGAGTGACTTCGCCAGAGTATGTATTACCGCATCGATCTCTATGCTTTTGGACAAGAGCAGAGTTTTCAGCTGTTCCAGTATACTGTAGCTAAAAAGGTCACTTTTATCTCTCGGGTTTTTTAATGCCCCCTTGGGGACATTATTTTTGTCTGCCAGTGAGGATAAGAACATAAGCAAGTAAGTTTTGATATATGCCTCCCTGCACTGGCTTCCTGTGAATTTTAGAATTTAATTAAAAGTTGTATTATTTGTTTATAAATCCCTGACTGGCCTTCTCATTTTCCTGGACTTTTAACATCCTGCAGTCCTTCTAAGTCACTTGGATCTGCTTACTGGTTGTCCCTGAAGTCTGAAGCTTAGAGGTGAGCAGTCTTTTTGCTGTAGCAGCACACGAGTTCTGGAATGAGCATCACTTACATGTTAGACTGGCCCCAACATCATCAGTTTTTAAGTCACGTCTTCAGACTCATTTTTATCACGTGGCCTTTAACCCCGTATGAGAGCTCTTGCGTCTATTTTTGTTTTACTGTCTTTTTATTTCTTTGATATCAATCTAAATGTGTAGCTCTTTGGTCAAAAGTTGTTCTTTCATTGTGCTCTATAAATAAATATAAATGAAATGGGGAGGAAAAAAATAGTTTTCTTAAAGGTTGGTTTATTTGTTGGTGAACCTTTTTAGCGCCTGCTAAGAAACTTGGAGGAATGTCTCACCACTGCTCGTCTGGATTCTTTGAAATGCCAGTCTTAATATTCTGGAGGTCCTTGGCATTGGCATGAATGGGCAGCATCATATTATACAGCTGCTTCCAATTAGAGGATCCAGAACACGAGGCAAATGCTGACTTGGGATCAGCAGAAAGGGATTAGTGGTAACATGCATAGCAATAACACGGGTATGTGCTCTGAGAGCACAGCAACCATGTTCTGCCTCATAAACCTTCTTTCTGCGGTGTTGGGTACATGCTCAGCGTTTTCCTGCCGGACAGGGTTTTCCGTTCAGCCTGGAAAATATCTGGGAAATAAGAAAACTGTTCCATTTTGTCCCCAAAATGTACTGTCTACATCCAACCTTCTGTCCAATCAACATTCAGGTTCTATGACCATATCACATTGTTTCAGATAGTCCATCTAGTTAACCATTGTGCTTATATATGTTATGTTATACATCTAGTTGGGACAAGGAGGAGGAGGAGAGGGGGGAAGAGGGTTCTGAAGCTGAAGGAGAGGAGGCAGAGCAGGAAGGTGGAGGTTAGAGTTGGTACGTTGAATGTGGGCTCTATGACAGGTAAAGGGAGAGAGCTAGCTGATACGATGGAGAGGAGGAAGTTAGATATACTGTGTGTTCAGGAGACCAAGTGGAAGGGGAGCAAGGCCAGGAGCATTGGTGGTGGCTTCAAACTCTTCTATCATGGAGTAGACAGGAAGAGAAATGGAGTAGGAGTAATTCTGAAGGATGAGTTTAGTAAGAATGTAGTGGAGGTAAAGAGAGTAAGTGACAGGGTGATCTGTGTAAAGTTAGAGATTGTTGGAGTGATGATGAATGTCATCAGTGCTTATGCTCCTCAGGTAGGTTGTGATGTGGAGGAGAAAGAAGAATTCTGGAGGGAGTTAGATGAAGTAGTTTTGCAGGTTCCTAAAGAAGAGAGAGTGGTTATCGGAGCAGATTTAAATGGACATGTTGGTGAAGGGAACAGTGGTGATGAGGAGGTGTTGGGTAGATATGGTGTTAAAGAAAGGAATACGGAAGGACAAATGGTGGTAGATTTTGCTAAAAGGATAGAGATGGCTGTAGTTAACACCTATTTTAAGAAAAAAGGAAGAGCACAGGGTGACATATAAGAGTGGGGGAAGATGCACACAGGTCGACTATATCCTCTGTAGGAGACAAAACCTGAAGGAGGTTAGTGATTGCAAGGTGGTACCAGGGAGAGTGTAGCTAAACAGCATAGGATAGTGATATGTAGGATGGTTTTGAAGGTGAAGAAGAGGAAGAGAGTGAGAGTGGCACCTAAGATCAGGTGGTGGAAGTTAAAGGATGAGGACTGTGGTGTAAAATTCAGGGATGAGGTGAGACTGGTACTGGGTAATGGTGGTGTTCTGGGTACCTGGGATGAGACTTCAAATGCAGTGAGGGATGTGGCTAGGAAGGTACTTGGTGTGACCTCAGGACAGAGGAAGATAGACAAGGAGTCGTGGTGGTGGAATGAGGAAGTTCAGGAAAGTTTGACAGGAAAACGGTTGGCTAAAAAGAATTGGGATTTTCAGCGGGATGAAGAAAGTAGACAGAAGTACAAGGAGATGTGTCGTATGGCAAAGAGAGCAGTGGCAGAAGCTAAAGAGAAGGCATATAGCAAGCTGTATGAGAAGTTGGACACTAAGGAAGGGGAAAAGGATCTGTACAGATTGGCCAGACAGAGAAACCGTGATGGGCAGGATGTGCAGCAGGTTAGGATGATAAAGGATAAAGATGGAAATGTGTTGTGTAGTGAGGAGAGTGTCTTGGGAAGGTGGAAGGAGTATTTTGAGAAATTGATGAATCAAGAGAATGAAAAGGAAAGAAGGTTAGAAGAGGTAGAGGTTGTGAATCAGGAAGTGCCCCAGGTGAGCAAGGAGGAAGTAAGGGCTGCGATTCGGAGAATGAAGTGTGGTAAGGCAGTTGGACCGGATGATATTCCAGTGGAGGCATGGAGATGTTTGGGAGAGACAGCAGTGGAGTTTTTGACTGGGTTATTTAACAGAATCTTGGAAGGCCAGAAGATGCCTGAGGAGTGGAGACGAAGCATAATGGTGCCGATCTTTAAGAATAAGGGCGATGTTTAGAGCTGTAGTAATTACAGGGGAATTAAGTTGATCAGTCACAGCCTGAAAATCTGGGAAAGAGTAGTGGAAGCTAGGCTTAGAGGAGAAGTAGAGATCTGTGAGCAGCAGTATGGTTTCATGCCAGCTAAGTGCACCACAGATGCTATGTTTGCTTTGAGAGTGCTAATGGAGAAGTATAGGGAAGGACAGAAGGAGTTACATTGTGTGTTTGTTGACTTAGAGAAAGCTTATGATAGAGTACCGAGAGAGGAGCTGTGGTATTGTTTGAGGAAGTCAGGAGTAGCGGAAAGGTATGTGAGGGTGGTGCAGGATATGTACGAGAACAGTGTGACAGCAGTGAGATGTGCGGTAGGAATGACAGACGGGTTTAAAGTGGGTGTAGGACTACACCAGGGATCAGCCCTGAGTCCCTTCCTGTTCGCAATTGTCATGGACAGACTGACGGACGAGGTTAGGCAGGAGTCCCCTTGGACTATGATGTTTGCTGATGACATTGTGATCTGTAGTGAGAGTAGGGAGCAGGTGGAGGCGAGCTTGGAGAGATGGAGGTATGCTTTGGAAAGCAGGGAAATGAAAGTGAGCAGGAGTAAAACAGAGTACATGTGTGTGAATGAGAGGGCAGACGGTGGACAGGTCCAGTTACAAGGAGTTGATTTGGTGAAGGTTGACGAATTTACCTACTTAGGGTCGAAGGTACAGAGTAATGGAGGAAGTGAAAGAGAGGTAAAGAAGAGAGTGCAGGCAGGGTGGTGTGGATGGCACAAAGTATCAGGGGTGATCTGTGATAGAAGGGTGTCGGCTATAATGAAAGGTAAGATCTATAGGACAGTAGTGAGACCTGCTATGTTGTATGGACTAGAGACAGTAGCACTGACAAAGAGACAGGTGAGGGAGATGGAGGTGTCTGAGATGAAGATGTTGAGATTCTCACTTGGAGTGACGAGGAAGGATAGGATCAGAAATGAGTTTATTAGAGGATCAGCTCATGTAGCTTGTTTTGGAGATAAGGTTAGAGAAGCGAGATTGAGATGGTTTGGACATGTACAGAGGAGAGAGGAGATGTATATTGGCAGGAGGGTCTTGAGGATGGAACTTCCTGGCAAGAGGAGGAGAGGTAGACCTAAGAGGAGGTTTATGGATGCAGTGGTAGAGGATATGCGAGTGGTTGGTGTGTCAGTGGAAGACACTCAGGACAGGGCTAGATGGAGGAGTTTGATCCGCTGTGGTGACCCCTAAACGGGAATTGCCGAAAGAAGAAGAAGACATCTAGTTAATCAACCATTGTATATGTAAATGTATATGTTATGCATTTATTTTGGCTGTACTCTTGAACACTGCATTTCTGTAATGGCAGCGTTAATTCAATGGAATTACCTGAAATAACCATATACTGTAACTCAGATACTGCATTTAAATGTTACTGTAGATTATTTTCACATTTACATCATAAAGATAATGTCTAGATAATGTGTGGGTTTGGAGATTTGGGCTGGCTTTCTGAAAGGAGATCCATGCATCCTAAAACCGCATTCCCCCATAGTAGAAAGATCCACTTTCCTCATGTGCTGGTTGGATGTAGGACTGTGGTCCATATCGTGATTCTGAGCGGGGAAATCTAACTGCAGCTATAAAAAAAAAGAGCAAAATAGCTCTGCATTCGTCCACCTGCTGACAGTAGGCGGTGTAAACATCCACTGACAACCAATACAAACAGTCCACAGAATGTGATGCTATGCGCTGTATATGTTACACCATCTGATTCTTGACCATGGTCATGACTATGTATGTGTGTGTGTGTGTGTGTGTGTGTGTGAGGGTTTCGAGGTCAGGCTTTGCCCTTGCTGTAGTGCTGCTGCCTGCGTGTGTGTGAGGGCCCACCTGCTCTCTCCTTCTCTGCTTACGAAAAGCTTTCAGCTGGCACGGAGCATCGTGGACCAAGGTCAGGCTGTGGGCAGAGTGTGTGTGTGTGTGTGTGTGTGTGTGTGTGTGGGGGGGGGGGGGTTGATAGGTCTGTTTGAGCTGGATTCACTCCAGGGCTTTTCTGTTTTCCTTTGTCAGCCGATTCTTCAAGTAGAATTATTCAAATCTCAGTCTCAACTTGAGCCAGATCTGAAGGTTTAGAGTTTTCCAACTGTCAGGTGCTTTTCAGATGCATTTATTATAGTTACAGGAAACGTAGTGACCAAAAAAAAAAACATGAGGTTTGTGGAGTCATTGACCCACGTGACCTTTATGGCCTGTGTGACCGTTCATCTCGTGGAGTTCAGCTTCAGCCTTCTCACACAGCTTCACAGAGCTTATGAACTCTTCTAGGAGACGTTCATGAGATGTTCATCATCATAACCTCTCACTCTCCACCCGTCTCTCCCCTCTAGGCTGTGGAGAGTAAGACCGGATGACTTTCAGGCCGGCCGTAGAGCTTAATGGATTCTGTTGACTACTGCCCACTGTGTAAGAACACTTGGCTAATAGGAGCTCAGGAAAAGAAGTATTATTGCTCTTGAAATGACAGCCATTAAGCATGTTTGCCAGTTGGCTTTCTTATTTACACTAGATTACTGCTTACAAAGGCCAGTACCGCATGATTTAAACCTGTTTATTTATTAAGGACTTCTAGCATGCAACACGCCCCCACTCATAGCCTCAGGGGAAACATTCAACTAAACTCACGGAAATTCAGTCCTGTCCCCCTGCCGCTACCGAAACACGCGCACATGCCCACTCACTGCCTCCACCCCCCAACTACACACATGCACACACACACACACACACACTCTTTGTGCACCTGGGCACTTACCAGCTATGAGGTGGGCTGGCCTCTCTGTAATGATGGATGCTCTGCAGAGGTGTGGAGCTGGCATACTGCTGAAGTGCAGGCAGCCACTCCGAGCAGAGCGCCCACCTCATACCGGGCACTGAAGCCCCCACACTCATTACCTGCTGCTGCCCAGATGGCACATACACACACACAAACACACACACACACAAACAAGCAGAACGAAAAATGGAGAAAGTGGGTGCCCGCTGTAGTCGTGTCCCAAAAACGCCTTTTTCATTTCCACATTCTCTTCTCACTCCTTAATGAGATTTCATATTCCCCCCCCCCCTCCCCCGACACACCACAGTTCTTAATTTCTTCACTCTCATGACTTCTGTCCACTCCTCTCTGTGGACGTCCTGATAGCCCAGAGGAGTCCCTCTCGTTTTGCCAGTGCCCTCCTCGCTCACAAGGTTGAATACCTTTTTAACTTCATTCCATAATCTCGCTAATGCACTCTCACTCACAGGCCTGTATTAGCTCACAGACAAGTCCAGAAACATCAGTCATTGAGTGACTTTAGCAGCACACGCCTTTTTACTTTGTCACTTACACTTAAGCACTGACTCGTTCAGAGTGAATAGCCATTTCTTTCTGTTACATTCACTCACTCACTCAGCTCACTCACTCACTCAGTTCACTCACTCACTCAGCTCACTCACTCACTCAGCTCACTCACTCACTCAGTTCACTCTCTTAGCTCACTCTCTCAGCTCACTCACTCAGTTCACTCACTCACTCAGTTCACTCACTCACTCACTCAGTTCTCTCACTCTCTCAGCTCACTCAGTTCACTCACTCACTCAGTTCACACTCTTAGCTCACTCTCTCAGCTCGCTCCCTCAGTTCACTCACTCACTCACTCACTTCACTCTACTCACTCACTCCACTCATTCACTCACTTCACTCACTCACTTCACTCACTCACTTCACTCACTCACTCACTTCACTTAGTCACCCATTGGAGGTGAAGTGCTGTCCTTTGGAGCAGTCACCAAGCACAAGCTACCTAGGTAGGTGCATGTTTAAGCAGGCATACACGACAAGACCTGCTCATGTTTTTGGCTTGTTATAAAATGCCGTGAGGTAACGGAGGTTGTACGAGTTCGAGATCAGACCTGATGTGCCAGCTTTGTGAAGCCCCCCAAAACCTTCACATCCTCAGAAAGTCTGCCAGGAACCGTGGGCGGTCAGTGGGAGTATGAGCAGGAGCGGACTCGGTTGGAAGGGATGAAATTACGCCCACAGCCAGGCCACGGACGTTCCCTTTTACAGTCTGAAACGACGCTGTGGAAAGTGAGCTTTAATACGCACGAAGGCTGCAGAGGATTCGAGAGGATAGAGCCGTGAAAAGGGAGGCAGCCCACCTCCTGTCTTGATCCGCGGCTGGCAGACTTGCCGCCGTGACGACGCTTTTGATGCCGCGCGCTTGTTCAGGTGCTTTATCAAGCCCTCCGGCATCACAGCGAGTGGCAATCAGAGGGAAACAGGAAGCCGCGCTAATCAAGACAGGAAGTCGACGGAAGAAAGTGCAAATGAGCAGAAAAGGCCTGGTGCGTGATGCTGCTTCGTGCCTGAAGTTATTTTTACGCTCTCTTCTACGTGCGATGAAGGCAGGCAAAGGCTCAGTTGGAAGTGTGATTTTATTTTTTTTTTTTGCCCGTTCTTGGACGGAGCAAAGTCTCGCAAGGCCCCCCGGGTTCCAGGAAGTCTCAAATTTGTAATTTGTGTTGGCGAGATTTCGCTAAGTGCCCACTTTTACCACCTCTGGAAGAAGGTGTTCTGGACAAAAAGGATGTAGTTTAGCAAAATTGAACCATTAAAGTATGCAAATGCTCGGCTTAACACTCGCCGGGGACCCTCTCCTGGGAATCCTAGGATTTTGTCACTCTTACGAAGGCATCATTTCAGGATCCCACAACGACTGTTAAAAGACGCTTTGTTTTAATGCCGTGCACTCATTTGAGAAGGTTGGAAATGTGAAGATGCCATTAAGGTACCTAAATTATTCAAGTTAACAATGCATTTGCTTAATTGCCTTGGAGTGTTGTGGGTAGGCATTTGGCTAAGTGTGAGACCTGCGCTAATGGCTCACACGCTAGTGTTTGATATGGTTGTTGATATTTGTAATAGCACTTAGGCCTGTCTACCCAAACATGCCTCTCTAGTGTTTGGCCTTTTAATATCCTTTACTTTACCTTTCTTGGTCCATGTGAACTTTCTTCCTACTTTGTTCTTAGAGCAGGTACACCTGAAATACAATACTTTCTAAGGGCAAGAGATGGGCGATAAAATTCTTATTACTGAGATCACTCTCCATTCCAAATCGCATTTTCCTGAAATTAAATCAAAGTTATAGTTCACATTTGGCCTTACAGGATCGGTGCAGAGAGGCCGTTCACACATGAAATTGAAAAACGCAATCAAAAAGTCGCACGGCTGGTATGGGTTACAGAAAAGAAGATTACGTCCTAGCTAATGCTAGCCAAGGTCAGAAAATAAACATTAACTACGCTGTCAAATGCTAACGCTGGATAGCAAATAGTTTTCCGGCTTAGCCCGGTTGCCAACTGGAATGATTAAAAGATCAAATGAAAGATCTCTATTAACTAACGGGGTTGCGCGGGATGAGAACTTTAAATGTATCCTTACTCGAGCACAGACCTCTGTGCAGAGCACCTCCCATAGCACTGCTAGAATGCTTGTATAGAATGACTTATTGTTCGCATATGAGAGTTGCTGAACCTGTTCGATTTGATTCATAAGACATGGCGCACCGAAGTCGCATGGTGGGTAAACCGCCGCGCTGACGTTTTCCGTGGGCAAAGTGCTGATGCTAATGTTTTAGGTTTCGATATAATCAGTCTAAAATGCTCCTATCACAGCAGTGAAGACATGGAAACGGTGGTTAGTAGCCAAGGCTTTTCATCATGCTGCTTTGTTCCATTGTGAGGCCTCTTGTGAATGGATGCTGATGAAGTGATGCGGTTGCACTCCGTGGCAACCGTCTCAATGACAGGCTTGTGGGTTTAGGACCAGTGATGCCACCGATGAAGTGGTCGGTCAGCTCCGGGAAGTGGAGAGGAACACTCTGACCGCCGACGTGTCCTGGGTTCACTCGACTTCGGGTGTTGAGTGACAGAAAGGCATCGTGTGGCGTGAAGGAGAGGGCATGATGGGTAAAAGGGGACGGATTTTCTCAGAATCCACGAGTAGTGAGCTGGAGATCTTTAATGAAACTTAATTAAGGATGGATTTTAGCTAATGGCTGTGTGTACTGGAACAAAGTCCCAAGGGAAAGAGAAATGGTTGTTTAGAGACCTAAAGGGTTGAGTATGTAGAGGTGTGTTTGTGTGTGTGTGTGTGAATGTGCTGTTACGAATGTGCTGTTAAGTCCACGTATGTGTTTGTAGACACTTTTATTTTGGAAGGTGGAAAACTGCAGTGCCTGTCATTCATAATCAAGAGTCAATTGTGTACGTGTCTGCAAAAAACAAACAGTGGAGATGCTGGAAATAGCAGCTTAGCACGGTGGCCGTATTTTTGTATGTATGTGTGTGTATGTTTGTCTTTTCCTTACGGCCTCTTCAAGGTGTGCTGGATTTGCGATTCCTGGAGGGACCCACAGTAATGGGGGTCATGCTCGCGCCAGTAGCTGTGTTCCACAGGACTTTGAATGTATGTGTGTGTATGAAAATGGAGCTGTGTGAGCAGCCGGGGGGAGGGGGGGGGTGGGGGTGGTGGGGATGTGTCTTCCCGCGCATCTACCCACTTGGTATTCTGACCACCTTTGCTGTCCAAACTGCGTTCTTGCGGCGGCTGACGGGAAAGTCAAATGGAATCGCTCACGGCGTTCCGCGTTGGTAGGTGCCATCGCCTCGACGGGCGACGCGCGGGACATCTGCCTGGGATTCTCCATCGGCGCAAGGTTGAGACACCGTCCTCAAGGTGGCGATCGCGAGCCCAAACACCCAGTCTCAGGCTGACGGCTGGGCGGAGCGAGCAGCGTGATTTACCTCTCGTTACCTCTCGATTTACCTCTCGCGAAGGGGCCCGTGACCCACTAGTCGCGGCCTCTCTTGGGAGAGTGCAGTGCCTCTTTTCTAAGAGTCAAAATTACGTTTTTATTTTCCCTCAGCATGTCAGCACCCCCCCCCCCCCCCCACCTCCCCCTTTCCCCTGTGTTCCCCTCCCCCTCCCTGCTTATCCCCAACAGGGGGCGAGCAGGAGCCCGGATCTGGGGTCGGGGATCACCCTGGCGATTATGCTCCACTCATCACCATTCCGTTCCGACCCTGCTCCGCTTGCGTGGCTGTTGCACATGCGAGTGCGCGCGTGCGCGAGCGTAGGGAGGTAGAGAGAGAGGCGGATCACGTAATGGAAAAAAAAAGGTGATGTATTGCTGGAGCTGTTGCTCTAATTGCTACCCCTCTACTCCTGTACAAGTGAAAAGCAGCTTGAAAGGAGACTGGATGAGTAAGTGATTCTCTCAACCTCTCACAACCCAGTACCACCATCACCATCACCACCACCACCACCACCGGCAGTCTGGGTAAAGCAGTTGATGCCATAGCTCTGTATGTACCCGAGCTCTCCTCCCCCGACTTCCCATCACCACCTCTGACTCCTTCTCGCCATTTTTCTCTTCCTGTTTCACACACTCCCCCACGACCAACCCCCCCCCCCCCTCCTCCCCACCACCACCTCACCATTCTCCACCCTCCTCCTGAGCAGTTCATTTATCTTCATGGGGCCCAGGGGATGCAGCGTGTGTGTGTGTGTGCGCGCGCGCTGGTGGGATGTGTAAGTCGTAGTGTTGCACGCATGCGTGTGGAGGTGGCAGCCGTCAGTACGGAACAGTAATGAAACAATTTCACACAACACCTTATGCCCGCTGGTGAATCCCCCACAACCAGCACCACCACAAATAGATGCGTGAGTGATGGAGAGGCCAGAGGGTTTCTTACACACTGCTGTACATCCTCCCTTTTCTCCATAGCCGTTATAACAGAGAGGGAGAGAAGGAGAGAGAGAAAAGCTAAACCGGTTGAAAGTAGTAGTAATGGCAGTAAGCACTTGGACAGTAGCTTTGCCTGAAGTGCATAAGGAAAACAATAAGCCGAGGTCTGTCACCTCAATAAGCTCAAAACACTTAACTGGAATTCTCATCGTCTTTGCATTAAACACTCCTAAAGGCGAGCAGTGGCTCTTAAGGACATCTCCTCTATGGCCAGACACAGTTTGAGATTAACTGAGATCGGTGTAGTCTGAGGTCCTAATCACTGGCTGTTTCCTGATCACCTCCTATATATGTCCATCTCAAATACTATGTCCCGAGACAAGAAATGAACGTTAAGAAGCGCACGCACGAAGGACGCGGGGGGATATTGTACTCGCCGGACCAGCCGTCCGAGGCAGACGGTGGGCTGACGGGCAGCCCGAGGTAGGCACCCCTGCCTCTCTGTGTGGGAGAGGGGAGGAGAAACCTGTGGTGCATTTTCAACTGGTGCAGTTGGAAGAAAAGCATAGGAGGGCGGTACCACGAGGGTGGCACGGTCGTGCTGGTCAGAGGTCCGTGAGGGGGGAGGTGCCGGCTAATCTCCAGCGCCTCATTTCCAGCCCAGTGGAGGAGCTCACAGCCACTCAAGCTCTCTCTGATCGAACAGTGTGTGGGAGAAGCCCAGTAAGAGGGCTTTAAAGTGTACTAGTTACCACCACTGAAGCGTCTTCTGTACAACCGTTTCTGTATGTTCTAGACCAAGACTTTGACTGTCTTTAAGCACATAATCTGTAAATGATTCTAAAATTGTGAAATGTTATGATGTAACATATGAATACCTAGCCTTTTTTAGCTCCATCTTTAACTGTTTTATGTCGTGAATTTTCCTATGTTTACATTTACATTTCACAAGCGTGTCATTAGACTGTCATTTATTGCTGAGCATCATTCATGCAAATATCCGAGTCGCTCTAAACACTCAGAAGGACTCAGCATGTCTCCTGTACCTTAAAGGAAAAATGCTTCATTTTCTGAATCCCTGCTTTGTTGATTGTTAATTGTGGGCACAGATAACATTAAATGTTAAACATGACGTCCATGGGTGTCGTTTATGAAGATTTCAGCATTGCAGGTTATTCATATAAAATGGATGGATACTTTATTAGAGAAATTAGAAATTAGAGAAATTAGAAATCAAGAAATTAAGATGTCTGATTATACCAGCCGCAGTCGACTTAAATAAGTAGCTACTTGGCTAGCAACCGGATTACATGACTAATGGGAGAACCCTCATTCCTCTCGGGCAACAGCGTGTTTATTGTAATTGGAACTAGTTGCCCCTGGTATCACTTTCAGCTTGCTAGCTAGATTAAACTGTGATTAGATTGGTATTGCTGCCTAGCCAGGTAAACAAAGCACATGCACTTACGCGTATACAGTAACGTTACCTAAGAAAATAACATAACGAATGAGATGAATGCGGCCAGTATATAGCTGGTGAACTATGTCTATGTACAAAACCTGCTTATAACATGGCTAGCTAGAGTGCACACGGTGTTTCAAATGGTTGCTCATAGGTTAGAAACCCACCTCTCACCACTGAAATGAATGAAAATTCTGAATTCCTGATGAGTTATATTGAGATGCAGTTAATGTTACCTAGTTACCTAGCACTGAACTTCATGTGACATAATGGTGAGGACCAATATGGCCAGTATTTATATTTAATGTTAAATTAGCTACACCCAAATATCCCTGGAATCACTGTCAATTTCTAATGTTATCCAAGATGAAATGTGCCTGGTGCAGTCACTAAGCTCTTCTAGGCTAAACAAAACCATAAGACAAACCCATTCATGTCAAAGTGCATCTTTGGACCAATTCTCTTTATAAACAATTCAATGACACACACACACTTCACAATGATAGCTAACTGTACGACAGGTAACTGAATGAGAGCTAACTGAACAATTGATAACGTTACCTTAAGCACCTGATTTCCTCCTGTGTGGCAACACACACTCCTATATTACATCTGACATAACTAGCTAAAAAATATAAAACCTTTTGGTAATGGATCACAATATGTTTATCTGTTTCAAATATAGCTAACTTCCAATCTTTAAAGGTCTCCTAGTTAGCTAGCTAGCTATTTGTTTAACCTGAGTTTGTCTTGGCCAGCTAACGCTGTCTTTTGTTTAGCTTTTGGTAGACTATAAAAAGATGCCTCAGAATTCTTGCTTAATGTATTTGTACAGTCAATCGAATAACATCTCTTTCACATTTTAGGGCTTTAAAATGGCTGTTTAATTTATCTCAGTGCATCAATTTGACATTTAGTCAGTTCAAATAACAACTGTAATGTTGATGTTTGTCCAAAATATTCCACACATTTACAAGTATGTCTTGAGAGTAGTATGTACTAGCATTACTAGTAAGTGCATATTGTGTAGGACACAATTTCAGACATAGCTGACCTCTCCACGTGATTTAGGCCTATCTAATCTTTTAGAATAGACTTACATTAACTTACTCCTAAATTAAAATAAATGGTTGACTTCCTATGTAGTTATCAGAACATGTGACAACACTACTGTAATAGCATGTTTCTTTCTTGACAACATGGATGCAGAAGATGTACAACAACGGTCGCTGCGGTCACAGAATTTGGCGCTCACAGAATTCAGTGTAACACTGGCATATTTTAAAATAACCTGAGGCCAAGGGCTATAACAAAGTTGCTGCACAAGATTCCAAATTGAAAAGCTTTTGAGTTCTACATTTTGTTTATCATCAGCCCAGTTCAGTAATTCTTGTCAAATATATTTCTTTCCACCATAGCCTCATGGAGTAAGATTTAAGGGTGGGTTAAATGATATTATAAATTGCTTGCAGCAAGCTTGTTCCATTATTTCTAGGCAGGTAAAGTGGGGTGAAATAAACACACTGCATAAAATTCATTTCAGCTCAAAAACATGCGGTTGTTCAGTAAGAAACTTTGCAAAGATCATATGATGCAAAACAAAAAATTATCCTGTAAAGAACCTGCATTCTAAACATTTAATTTAGAATCACTTCACCTCCAGATTGCTTGGTAAGATGGCCAGTGGTGACGTTGTTACTGAATATTTCGTACTACTTGTGGTGACCTAAATTTGAAGGCATACTATCACCTTGATGTAATTAGTATTAGTCCATTCCAACAGAAGTTAATGGATGGTCCTTTCTTGTCTTGTTCTCCATGGACATGGGCTGTGTTTGAAATAGTCTACAAACTACTCGCGCACTGATCGGACCCCAAATCAGTATGGTGTATGCAGTATGCAGCCAAAATACATTTTTCCACTACGCGAAAGATTCCGAGACAACGTACTATTTCTGCCAAATGTTCCTGTACTTGTCCTTGTGGTGTACTGCATATTGTCATGCAATAGTGGCAGAAAATCCTTTCCCAAGTAGGCGGAACCTTCGTATGTTCAAATGCCCTCATAGTATGGTTTACATTTGTTGCATACTGGATACTATACTGAATGCTACTACTGTATGCAGTATACAGTATGCAGTAACTTATTTCAAACAGAGCCATGCGCTGTTCAACAATTTACGATTTTCCACGAGATAAATGCAAAAGTCCTGCTGGGACAGTTTCTCTCTGTCAGATATTTTTTATGACGTTCTTGCATGCAGGGACATTACTCTGGGCAGTTCCATGGCACACACAGACTGTGCGGACGTCCATCATAAACACTTTATTTTTCCCTTCTCCTCTGACAATAACTCTTTCCCCCTCGGGGGTCACTTAAAGGAAAGGCGACAGGCGCGGATAAATACTGCGCGGGTGTCATTGGGCTGTGCGGTCTCTGAGTAACGACTGCGGTCTCCATGGGAATTTTATTCTTGTGACAAACTTGTACCAGAAGGGGTCGAGGGGAAATGGGTACTGTGGCTGAAGTGGTCGATTACGTGGGGGAACATTATTGTTTATTCTAAGAACCTTTTCCTGTGGCAAGTTCTCAAAGTTTTCTCACCTCAAGGAGCTTCTGTTCCTTTATCTTTCAGTTGTTTAGAAGTTTGCTTGTACAGATCAGATGCTGTGTGGCTGTTTTGGAACGATACAAGTCGAATCCTGAGTTACACCACTGAATTTCAACTTGTAGTAACTGACAAGAGGTTAGCATGTTGACAACTGTGTACAGTTTGCCTTTAGAAACACTGTTAGGCAAAAATGCATTTAGCTTGTTTCGATAATTCCCAACAGGCCATTTAAATACAGTATAATGTATTCTTGCAGTTATGAGGTACTTAGTTAATTTAGAGGGTTCATCTACAATGTCCACACTTCCTTGTTTCAGGTACCTTCACTCTGAAAAGGGGGGAAAGATGTGGAAGCCTTCGGAAAGAAATAGAGCTTATCTAGTTTCTTACATGAAGAAGAATGTAAGAAACCCCCCCCACCACCACCACCACCACTCATCTTTCTCCCTTTTTGTTACTGTTACTGCCACCAGCAGTTTCAGCTTCAGTTTAAAAGTGTCAAAATAGCAGAGAATGGCATGGACCTGGCATTAAAACCTATGTGAGAGAGAGAGAGTAAGAAGAAAAAGAAGAAGGGGAGAGAGAGAGTGAAGGAGAACAAAAGAACGAGACCAGCAGACAGGCGGAACATGCGCTCCGACATCAAAGTCATGCAGGCCTACCTGGTATCGCCGCGGTGACGAGTGGGAGGTGTCGTTCTGTAAATTGTCTCTGGCACCTTTAAGCTCATGTCCCACACATTTGCCTGCAGTCATTTATTTATGCTGCTTTGTTACCGTTCCGGTCGGGGAGCTGACAGAAAGATATGCTAGCGAAGTTATTTTAGAACGCCCTTTTCAAATCCCTTTGTTAATTATTGTTACCTGTAGGCCTATTTGTGTGTTTAATTTGAGTAGGAATACTGTTACGCTGGCGTTAAGCAGGGAAGCAGCGTTGGGGCGACACCGTGGAAGCAGCGTTGGGGCGACACCGTGGAAGCAGCGTTGGGGCGACACCGTGGAAGCAGCGTTGGGGCTACACCGAGGAAGCAGCGTTGGGGCTACACCGTGGAAGCAGCGTTGGGGCGACACCATGGAAGCAGCAGGAGTCAGCAGTTACGCATTTAGGCTTTTACACATGTGGTATCAAAGGGGTGGCGCCACTTAATGATTTATTATGGCAAAGCTGCTTTTGCAGAATATGATTTCTACCTGTGAAATGAATGGGTATCTAATGATTGTATTGGCTTCATATTGTAAGTTGTGTAACCAGTCATGGTAATGGTTACATTATTGGTATATTAATAACATTTTAATTACCAAGACGTTGAACATGTTGGAGCATGAACACAGAGGTTAATGTAAGAAAGATTGGCTAAATGTTGGATGTTAATCTCATAGAATCTACATGGATGAGGACAGGGTTTGTGGTCAGTGTGCTAAAGTATATTGGGGTTATATTTCTATATGCATAAACAAAAAAAGTATTACTTCCCTGTGTCCAAACATAGCAGTTATCCAAATGACATTCTTCTATGGTTTCCGGAGCAACGCCACACCAGAAATATGTGCACAAATTTCAGCAACAGAGGTGGAGATTTATGCCACTGACATACAGTGGTTCCATTCTTTTAACAGCTAATTTAATTCATGGAAAACATTGATATTGTATTTATAGAGACTCGGAGTGTATACACATACAACACACACCATGTCATTATCTTTCATTAATTGATTTAGTTAGTTAAAAAATGGGATTAACACTCCGAATTGATGTCACGAATCTCCACTCCGCTGCTAAAATACGCGCTGGCCTTTGCGACGTCATCTTTGTTTGAACGGGTCTTTGAAAGGGTCATAAGACTGATCTAACAAGTTCAAAACAAGCAGTTTGCACACATACATGAAGTGGTGGAGTAGGTTGCAAGATGTTTAGAAATGCAGTCAGAGTCTGTTAGACTTTCTTTCTCCCCTAAAGAGACTAAGCAGTCGGAATTGTTACCATTTTTGCTGAGCCATTCAGAGGAATGAATAGCTATCCAATGTGAACGCACATTGGAAACATTTTTAACAACAGTATCATTATCACTGTACCATTCACAATGTAGGGCAGTTCTGTATTCACTAGACACACCTGCCCACATTGTAACACCACCACCACCACCAAAGGCTCGTCTGGTGGCAACGATGACTCCAACATTGTTGGTGGCCATAATTTCGGCTCAGCGTGAATCAAACAGCACTGAGGCCCACTGGTCCCTCGTCCAGTGTAAATGCTCTCTGGCCCATGCAGGATGATTACGCCTGTGCCTGGTGGTGTGGTTAGGTACTTTTGCAGGTTGTCTAGCACGCAGACCACTCTGATGTAAATGACTTTGACATGACACTTGGGTGCCTTTCACCTCCCCCAAATGTGCCTGGAGTTGTGTGACATTCACCATCCGGTACTGCAGGGCACTGTTCACAATGAAGCGGCCATCAGAGTGGGATGTGGCCAAAGGACGTCCACTTCTATGCTTCTATGCCTTCCTCCAGTCTCTGTACATCTGTTGCAACCTGCTGATGATGCTCTAAACTCAGTGGCCACTTCCGTCTGAGAACATCCTGTTGGAAGCCTCGCAATGGCGAGGTTCTGTTGATCCATTGTTAGGTGTTGTCTTGGTCTCATGATGTCAAAATGTGAACAGCATGATGAGGGCGACTTTTTAAATATCACTTCTATTTTAACCAGGAAATGTATTGGTTGACTGATGGATCTGAAGGTCTCATTAAGTTCACCTGTAAAGGTTAGAGTGCATTTTAGGTTCATCCTGAAGTTCCACCTGAATATATCCCTACATTTTAATACAGAATCGGTGCACACAAACTTTGCCTCTGTCCTCGCCGATGACCGCCGAGAACGATGAGATCGAAACAGCAGAACAAATGTACAGTCTAAGGGGAAACGGAACTATTTCCCCCAGACTTTGTATAGAAGTAGCGCCATTAGGGTTGACCTTGTTTTCAGTTACATAATAAGCAATTAGTATAACTAAAAGCTTCCGATAAAGTATATTTTTATTCCCGTTTTTGCAGCTGACATTTAGAGCAGCATTATCCTCTGACAAAATGTTGATTTTCATGACTAAAGGTTTATGTTTTTCTTATGCAAAACACAGTAATGCCCTGTTGGCATACAGATCTTCTTCTTGCTCTAAATTTCAATTCAGTCCTATACTTTCGTTTCCACTGAGTATTGTGCCATTTTGTAATGCAAGCAATCCGTAGGAAACACCTTGTGATATGCTGCGATGATTTAGCCAAATTGATGTAAAATGCAGAGTGTGGTTCTGTAAGGGTGCTGTGTTGGATACACAAATGAAGAAGGAGGATGGAAATCAGGAGTGTAAAGTGCAGCGGCAGTGTAAGCTCCAGAGCTGAGATTTATGAGGTTTTGGTTCCTGCTATAGGAGGCCGTTAAAAAAAGAAATAAAGTCCCGTCACATAAACCACTAAAACTCATATGGAAACTTTGCTAGCACAAATCGAAGTGGCAGATAAATGCATTGTGTGCACACATGCATCAACATTTGGTTGTAAATTGGTGCAAAGGAGGTTGTGCGTCATGTGATTTCATGTTTGCGTGATGTCGAGTGTGTGTGTGTATGTGTGAGATGGCAGGATCAGAGAAGCGTAGGGGAGAGCAACGTTAATGAAGGGGGATCAGTGAAATGTGTCCGATCGAGTCGGTTCCTCCATCAGAGCTAAATGCGTAGCGCGCGCGCACATGCACGACTCATTTAAACACCAGTCAATTAAAAACAAGATTACATGCACAGCCATGACAACGCGAGTCAGTCGAGGCCATGGCAACGGGACAGACGCTGCCGCGCGTGTGTTTGTCTAGGTGTCGTGGGGCTTGGACTCGCTCGTCAGCGAGAAAAACAGCAGCGGAGCGCTCCAAAATTAGCCGGCGACTCCGGAGAAAGGCAGAAAGCCCCAGCGTCGGAGGAGAAGGAGAGCGGTTGCCTCGCTAGCTTCTGAAATGGCGGCAGTGTCTTTGCATTAATAAGGGGAGCAGATGGAAGGAGAACCAAGCCCAGGGATCGCTGCAGAGACCCCATGCCCAGCCAGCAGGCCTTCAGGACGGTTTGGCACAGTGACAGCCTTCCCATTTCACACCCAGCCCCGGAGCTGCCACACTGTAATTTGATCAAACTGTCAGGAGACCGGGGACATCGCAGACCATTTGTTGTGTATGTGTGTGTGTGTGTGTGTGTGTGTGTGTGTGTGCAGTGGAAATGGACTGTCCCAGACCACAAAATATAAGCAGGAGTGCAGATATTGTTGTCACCTAAGCTTCACACAACTTGAAATGGAGAGTAGGACTGTGTGTGTATGTGAGAATATGTATGTGAGAGAGTGAGAGAGAGAGAGAGAGAGAGAGAGAGAGAGTGTGACAGAGACACCGAGACACTCATCCTTTGATATTTTATTTGATGGCAACAGACATCGATAAGATTTTTTTGCATGGTGTGTGTGTGTGTGATTGAGAGAGAGAAGAGGTCGAGTGAAAGGGAGAGGTTCATGTCTGTGTCACTAATGACAAATACAGTCCGCTCTCTTTTCCTGTGCATTACTCTCTGAGACAAAACC
Source organism: Brachyhypopomus occidentalis (assembly GCA_020368025.1). Taxonomy (NCBI): domain Eukaryota; kingdom Metazoa; phylum Chordata; class Actinopteri; order Gymnotiformes; family Hypopomidae; genus Brachyhypopomus; species Brachyhypopomus occidentalis. The sequence goes on from JAGXOD010000107.1 coordinate 2,162,057, forward strand.
CTTAAATCCTCCGGCCCCAGCTGGCTTTGGCCCTAAGACAACGTGTATCATCTCATTGACTAAGAAAGGATTGAGCAGTGAGCCGAAATTCAGCCCATACCCCTCCACGCCGCCCCCCAACCCCTGGGGTGGCAATTGCAGGGCACATAGAGGATTATGTACACTCGTAATATAAGCTTGTCTTCGCTTTGTACCGAGCTAAATCAGTCAGCTCTGGATCGCGCCTTCTCCTCCACTGCCTCCAGTTTCACGCAGCTCGACAGCTCATGCTTAATTGCCTTGGGTGAGCCTCCGAGAGACAGACTACAGAGAGACAGACGGCTTTGGACTGGAGCGACGCAGACAGGGGGCTTTTTGTCAGAGAGCCGAGCTCAATGGCGTTCTGACGTCATGGCGCCGATGCTAGATGCTAGCGCTACCTCTGCTCCGAGGGGCCGTGCGGCGGGAGCCGCGGTGTAATTCCTTCCGTGTCGAAGCCCATCAGCGACCTGCTGTTTTTATGTTTTTGTTGTGTTTTTTTTTTTACCCTGCTTTCCCATTGGCCCGTGCGCCAATCACACCCTCGATGTCTGCAGCGCGCTAATCTCGCCGGGTCCTGCCGGCCCGCGGCAATCTGGTGCCCCCTCGCCACCCCGTCATCTCTGCACCCAGGGGCTGATGGGAGGAAATAGCCGCACTTTTGGCGGGAATGGATGCTGTCGCCTGCTCCCGCTAGCCGGCAGGCCGAGAAAACCGGCCTTGTTAGGCGCAATTAAGCTAAACAAAAAAAGGGGAACGGCGGAGCTCTTAGCGAGAACGCTCGAGTGCTTGTTGACGTCTTTTGCCTGTTATTTTGAACAGAAATGATGTCTCTGTTTCCACAGAGAAAGACCGAGATCTTGCTGGCTTTGTTCCTGTGCTCAGTTTCGGCGGAGGCCCGATTAGCTTGTGCCTCCTCAGGGAGATTACAGGAATTATGGCGTGTGTGGGAGCTGCACTTTCTCCTTCCTATTGAATTATGGCAACGCTAAACTGGTCCTGGGGAAGTGGTCATTATCGGAAAGGTGGCTGTCAGTGAAATGCAGAAACTCTTAGAGTCTGGGACTGGTGTGTTTTTTTTTAACTATTATCTTCACACAGACACATGGCCTTGATGAAGGTTAGTAACGTAAACGGTGCATGGCGCGTTTCCTTAGAAGACCTGCGCTATCTTCTGAAATGGGCAGCGAGGCACATCTAGGTGTGTGTGTTTGTGTGTATAAAGTGCATTGTAGACCTTACTGTGTATGTGTCTATCTCGTTGTATACCTTGATGTGTGTGTAATGCTCACTGTAGACCTAGTTTTTTGTGTGTGTGTGTTTCGTTGTAAACCTGCCTGTGTGTGTGTAACGCTTGGTGTAGACCTTGGTGTAGACCTAGCTCTGCGTGTTTAACACACACTAGGGCTGGGCGATATGGCCTAAAAATAATTTCGCAAGATTTTTAGGCTATATCGCGATACACAATATATATCGCGATATTTTGAAATCTCCTCTAAAACACTCCATAAATGATCGATTTATCCCTTTGATGTATACAGTAGTCACACCAGTATGATTCTAGTGCCTGCAACAGATGTATGTCTCCATTAAAAATTTCTTTTACATTTTATATATATGTATTAGCGGTTTCTATTGGAGATATTTTACACTTTGAGGCAAAAAGGGGTATCTATCACTTTTTTTGTCATATGGGATTGCTTTTGAAACGAAGCAGCCAGAGTCATTTGCTTCTGGGCTGGTTGCATTTGCGTTTTATTTGGTGAAGGTCGAGATGTGGACATGCAGAGTTTCAGGTATTGTTCGATCTGTAATGGGTGGCTTTTCAAATGGTGAAACAGATTTGTGGTACTGCTACCTTTTGCTGCAATACTTTTGCGGCATATTTTACAGATAACGGTTGTTTGTTCCTCATCATCTTGGTGAAACCCAAACCAAACAGACAACGGATCCAGTGCTGTTTTTCTTCTGAACCAATTCGTCCGCCTCCATCTTGTTTCTTAGTACCTAACGTTGCCAACTCGCTTCGTTATTAGTTCTCTCAGTACCTGTGCTATTATTCTTCTGAACCAATTCGTCCGCCTGTGTCTCGTATCTTAGCGCTTAATGCTAACTCTCTTTGACAATCGCTCTCTCTGTACCTCACTGTGCTCTTTTCCACCTCCTCTGTACACACACACGCACACCCCAGCAGCGCGGGTGGGCGGGACCAATGTAGGTGAACTGAGAGGGAGATGAACTAAACACCAAAGCAACTCTCATGCTGGCAGATAGAAGCAAATTTATACTCGATGTTCGCGATATAATAATTTTTTATATCTCAAAGACAACATACATCGATACATCGAGTATATTCGATATATCTCCCACCCCTAACACATACTAGCCGTGTATGTAGTATGCTTATTGTAGACCTAGCTGTGTGTGTGGAATGCTTGTATTTCTAAGTGTGTGTGTGTCACTTATTGTAGACCAAGTTGTGTGTAACACACATTAGCTGTGTGTGCAACACTTATAGACCTAGCTGTGTGTATAACAGTTATTGTAGACCTACCTGTGTGTATAAGGGACACTGTAGGCCTAGCTATGTGTGTAACACTCGTTGATCTGGCTGTGTGTGTGTGTATAACATTTATTATAGACTGTATTTGTGTAACACTTGTACGACATAGCTGTGCGTGTGTGTGGGTAAAACACTCATTGTAGACTTAGGTGTGTGTGTAACGCTCGTTGTAGACCCAGCTGTGTGCGTAACACTTGTACTCGGCCTAGCTGTGTATGTCTCTCTCGTTGCACTCCTAGCTGCGTGTGTACCGCTCCTTGCGGTCCTGGCCGTGCGTGTGCGTAACGCTCGTTGTCTTCTCTCCCCAGCAGGCTGTACGTTCGAGGTGGACTCGGACGCCGAGCTGTGCGACTACAGGCAGGGGCAGGAGGACGACTTCGACTGGCAGCTGGTGCGGACGGACGTCTGGCCCAGCACGCCCCCCGAGCTCACGCAAGGCGAGTGTCTGGAGCAGCCGTCGTGCCCTTTCCACAGGCGATTCTCCGCCCTTCTCCCAGCAACGGGGTGACAAAAGAACAAGCCGCCCCCCCCCCAATCGCACGTTGACGGGGACATCGGATTTGCGATAAAGAAGCCGTTCGCTTTTGCTCAAAATTACCTGAAATGGGACCGTTTGCCACGCTAATCTGTGTTCATAACGCGATAAAATCCATTACTCTGTAACGTGTTTTTTTTTTTTTCCGCCGCAGTGATCTTTCGCACTGTGTTTTAGATGAGTCCCGCTGTAAATGTGCCATGTTTGGTTCAATGCGTGTGCAAATGGGACAAACTACTGATGGCAAAACACTGAGTGTGAATTTTTTTTTGGGGGGGCGGGAAAAAAACTTTATTTCCTGCAACCATCAAAGCATGAAATGATATAAGATGTAATTAACAGGAAGTTTGCTTGCGTAAGCACATGGCGGCGAACTGCAGACGTAACTTTATTTTTCGCTGAAACGGCACGAGCGGCGTCTGTCTCTCGTGGGCCGTCCTGTGAGACGAGAGGCGTCTCATGCCACGAGGTCTGTCCCTCGCCCCTCCGGCCGGCTCTGCTCTGGGGTCATCGGGAGCTCCGCTCTGGGGTCATTGAGGTCCACGCCACACGTGTCACCGCACACATTTCATAAAATGCCTCAACTGTTTCCTTGAAGGGCTCTCCACTGGCCCCGTTGCTCTTTGCGCCGAGGGCTCTTTGTCTGGGGTCCGCCCGGCCTTGAAAATCCCGATGCGTCTACAAAGAGCTAAGGCAGGCGGCGTGGCGGACGGCCGCGGCCTGTCGGGTCACGGTGGCTTTTGTTTCCCCTGCTGACGCCGACGACCCCGTCCCCAGAGGATGCTGGGAACGAGAGAGCATGCAGTGGCACCTTACTTGATATTCCGCAAACGAGCAGACATGCGGCGTGCACTTATCTGGACGGTTAAATTCTTCAGAGCCGCTAAAGAGACTCCAATTGAGACAACAGCTTAGTTTATTGGGCACTACTGGCTCGATAGTATTGATCTTTGTTGCTCTACAGCAGGAATCTGAATGAGGCGGAACTAGAGTGAGAAGGATTTTGTGTTGTCTCTGTGTTCACTCTTACTAGCTAGGGCTGTAATGATAAGATAGTGACTTATATACTTGACTACATAAGTTTGGAGCTCTTGATGGTGGTAGACTACTGATCAGGCAACATGTTTTTGCTTTAAAGTAGACTGTTGAGCATGAAAATGGGAATGGTTAATTTTTGTCATGTAACTGCCGTTTGGACCAGTGGCATAGCACTACATTTGGAAACACATAAACTGAACTTATCATAGGAACTCCGTTTACACCCTTAACGGAGTATATGGGAGCATATAAAAAATTAGAAATGTATTTCCGCTGCAGTCGGTGGGACCCCCTTTCCGTGACACCTGGCAAGCGGTCTCTCTCTTTTTTTAATGTTGCAGAGATGCACTTTGGAACCTGTATCAGCGGCCAAAACATTGTCCGGATAGTAAACCCACAGAAATCCTGTGTAAGCACTGATACACGCACTGCCTAGCACTGCCTAACCACTGGCCGTAGCTCTTTGCATTTAAATGGCGCATTAACACAGCGCGTCCCTATTCCTCCTCGCGATCAGGCCGCTTGGTCGTTTCTACGGGAGCGTCTTTCCCAACGTCTGTGAGCTGTTCAGGGAGACCTAGTGCATGGGTCAGCGGGAGTTAATAAGCGCTAATAGCCGGCTTAGCACGGTATCTGAACGCGGGAAGGAAAACTCGGAATCGGTTAGCATGCATATGTGCACTACACTTTTAACGAGCGCCTTTGGCGGAGCTTGATCACGCAGCGAGCGTGCGCGCGTTTGATCTCCTCTGCTGACGGGCTGCTCCGGCGCGAGCTGCATCGCTGCCTCCTTGCCTAATTGTGTCAGACCTGAAGAAATTTGTAGCACTTACCGAATCAAAGCGAGCTGGCCAAACGCCTTCTTTCTGACAGGCAGATCAAAATGCGGCACATCGTAATTATCATAAACAACCTTTTCTGTGCGTGTACGCCGCATGTTTTCATTTATTTATTTATTTTTTAAAGTCTTTTCATGTCAGCCATAAGTGCAACCCCTTCTGTTTAACGAGGTAGTGTGGAGACACAGAGAGATAGTGAGAATAAATAAATAAATAAATAAATAAATAAATAAATAAATAAGCATCCCTTAGCATTTAGTGTAGAGAATGCAGAAGTCCATATCGCACCCAGACTGAAGGTCTGGGAACAGTAAAAGTTGGAGAGGCCATCAGGACGCTTCCCTGGTGCTCTGAGTAATTAGGGACCTCTTCTGTTAACATTACTCTCATTCTCTGCAGCTTTCTGACCTGGGCAGACAGTCCCTGGCAAACAAGAGCTTATAGACCGAATTGTTTTCTCAGAGTATCATTTTCTTTACCAGACCAAGAAGACATAAGTTCATTAAGAATAAGACCCAGTCGACGTTTTTAATCCTCTGAGGGGGCCCAGAGTGTCTTTTGCTGTTAGCCAACATGGCTCTGTTGCAGGCCAGCACATTAATTAAACTGTGACTCCAGCCGTCTGTCAGAGGACCACCGCGTACAGTAATTAGACCGAGCACAAAACTCTCTTTTAGAACCGAGCCAAAATTGTCATTCTGGTGAGTTGTGTTAGAAGACCTAACTCCTGCGTGTTCTTGAGCGGCTGAAGACCAAGGAGAGGGGCGCCCACTTTCACGCTAACGTGGACCTGTCAGAGCTGTTTCCAGAGCCAGTATTGTGTTCCACTCACGTTAGACACCCCCCCCCACACACACACGTGACGTGTCTCTTACCCTGTATGTGTGTCACGATATGGTAATATGTGATCTGGCCTGTAATTAACATTGCTTTAATGATAGAGTCAGTGTGCGACACTCTGGGCCTTGCTGTGCTGTGAGTAGGTATGTATACCCTCTTGTTCACTCTCCATTTCCCCTCCATTTGCTCTCTCCACTCAGTCCTTCACTTAGTAATATACTTACTTATGTACTTAGTTACTCACTAACTTACTTATTACTTACTTACTTACTTTCACCTTCACTCAGTTCGCTCACTCATTCACTGTGCCCTTCATTCACTCACTCAATCACTGTGCCCTTCATTCACTCACTCACTCTTTTACTCACTCATTCACTGTGCCCTTTATTCACTCACTCACTCTTTTACTCACTCACTCACTGTGCCCTTCATTCACTTACTCACTCACTGTGCCCTTCATTCACTCACTCACTCACTGTGCCCTTCATTCACTCACTCACTCACTGTGCCCTTCATTCACTCACTCACTCACTCACTCACTCACTCACTGTGCCCTTCATTCACTCACTCACTCACTGTGCCCTTCATTCACTCACTCACTCACTCACTCACTGTGCCCTTACATTTACATTTACATTTACGGCATTTAGCAGACGCTCTTATCCAGAGCGACTTACAAAAGTACTATGTGTTCAGTCAGAATATGCATCTCTATCTAGTATAAACAGGTTTAAGTCCAAACTACTTGAGGTCAAGCACTGCCATAAACCGTTGCTAGTGCTGATGCCTAGAAAGAAGACAACAAAATAAGATTAGACACAGTGCAATACCTAGCAAGACTGAAATACCTACAAGACTACATGCAGTATAGTGCAATACTATAGTGTTCCTAAAGATAAAGTGCAATTACGCTTTATACCAATGCTTCAGTGGATTAGTGCTTATAAGTGCTTTACAAAGAGATGGGTCTTCAGGCTGCGTTTGAAAACCGCGAGAGAGTTCGCTGTTCGGACAGCCAGTGGAAGTTCGTTCCACCATCTGGGTGCCAGGACAGAGAAGCATCTTGTCGCGTGTCTTCCAGTATATATGCCCTTCATTCGTCTACTTCGCATACTCACTCACTGTGCCCTTCGCTCACTCACTTACTTGCTTTCCTCTAACTCACTTGCCGAGTTCAATACAGGAGCCTTTACTGGCATGACCACTCCAGTGCAGCCTTGGTGAGCATCACCGCAGTGACAATCTAGGTTTTTGAGAGGTTCATGAATGGTAGAATGAGCTTCGTTCAAAGAGTTTCCATCAAATAAACTCTATATCGTAGTTTCACATTCAATTTGCAGTACACACACACACACACACACACACACACACACACACTTTATACTCAGTCCCATAACGTCCCCTCCCTCCCCTGATGTGTCAGAAAGCCTGGGGTGGGTTTTTTGTGGCCCTGCATGATCGATGCAGGTTGACAATGAGCTTCGCGTATAATGGACCGTTGCCATGGAAACGCACTGGTCCGGGACTGGCATGGGCTTATTGAGGAATCTGTCATGTGGATCTCGGTAACTTAAGAGACTGGTTTGGTATTTTTGTTCTGATTCATGACCCTACACACACACAAGTGGCATGGCGGGGTTCACGTGGGTCACTCGTTGTCGTGACTGGGCCTGTACTGTGTCTTTTTTCCAACAGTGAGAGTAACAGTACACATACTAAATCAAACCATGTTGGCATCTCTTTGAGACTTCAACCGCAAACAACACCTGAGATCTCCAGGAGAGATCCAGACGAGTGCAGTTCTGGGGACAGCTAAGACGCTACACAAGACCCTCAGGCTCCTAGACCTCTGGCAGAGGACAAAAGATCGCCTGGAGGACGAGTGACTGGGTATTTGTATACAGTATATATATATATATATATATATATATATATATATATACTGTATACATATCTAGAGAGAGAGAGATATTAAAAACTGAAGTACACAAAGTTTCCAAAGAAACGGGATGTTTTGGACAGAGGTCATTTATATATATATATATTGGAGAGAGATATATCCGTCCTCATGGAAAAGTCTGAGGTGTCAGTGTAATTGATACATAGTTGGCATCATTGCTATGCAGACGCGTCTCGAGAAAAGAGCTGACGAGTGAAGTGAAGATGAGTGGTGTCCCCGTTACAGTAATCCCTGCGAAGGCAGCCGGGCATTTGCATAATGACGTAAGCCGTTAAGGTGGAGGACAGGCCCAGAGACCTCACGACTTCATGTCCTTTTGTCCTGCGTGTCTCCTCAGCCTGGTTCCAGCCTAGCTCTCCTGCTGGGTGCCTGTGCTAGCCACGCCCCGCCCACCGCAGTGATGTATTAGCACCGTTTAGACTCTTCCCTCATCGCTATCCCAGCAGCCCCCTGCAGGGGGCGCTCCTGCTCCCGTGGCCCCTCTGCACTTCCCCCTGTCTGTTTTGCTTAGCGCACTCGCACTGTTGCACGGGAAGCCTATTTGTCTTCTCGCCGGATGGGAGGATGTGGATTGTCGACTCTTCCTCGCCCCGTAGCCGCGAGTTCTTCCTCCTGTCTCCTCAGCGACTTTCTTCTGAACGTCTGCTGCCGAAGACACATGTTGGGGTGTTTGATCATCTCTTTCTTCTCTCTCCTCTCTGTACCTCCTTCTCTCTCTCTCTCTCTCTCTCTCTCTCATTAAGAGTTTTAGAAAGTATTGTCCTCCACCCCACCATATTTGCTGTCAACATTCCCCCTGCCAGGTGCCACTTTCCTTTGATGCCCTCTTTGATTGCTCGGAAGCAAAAGGCTCAGCCGAAGCTGCACAAACCTGATTCGTCGGTGGGCGTCGCCGCGGCCACAGACGGCCGCTGCTGCAGCCGCCGCGGACGTGGTCCACAGTTCGTTGAGTCAATTTGTACGTAGCTCTCTGATGGGTGTGGGTGATGGATGTAGTTGATGGGTGTAGTTGATGGATGTAATTGATGGGTGTGGGTGATGGATGTAATTCATGGGTGTAGATGATGGGTGTAGATAATAGGTGTAGTAAATGGGGTTTTTTTGCGGCTTTCCGTGGTTGCAACGGAAGGTCCCCGCTGCATTCTAATGAAAAAAAAAAAAACAGGACAGAGAAATGGAAACAAAAACAGAACTAGCCGCTCGGTTCATTCACGCTCACAGGTGGGATGCAGACATCACGCTGCTTCAAGGGTACAGCGCAGTGTAGAGCAGATGTAGTCCCTCCAGCCCTCCCAGAGCGGGTCCTAAACGTGGGTCTTTTCAGTACGGGAGATGTAATCGGAGGCGCCGCGGTGACAGGACGCGTCTCTACCATTGTGGAAGTTATTAGTTGCTAATTTTGCACCATTAATCACTTCACCGTTTGTGTGGAAGCTGCAAGAATCTGGCTGTGGCGGTGACGTGTGGACAGGAAGCCTGTGTTTGGTGAGCGGAATCAGACTGTGATTATCCGTCTCTGTACATTCTCAGAGAGAACAGACGGAAATCCCCTTCCCAACGAGGCAAGAACTCAAAAATCATTTTTTCTTGACTTGGCTCTTCTGCTTTCTCTCTCTCTCTCTGTCACACACACACACACACACACACACAGAGCTGTTGCATATGCATCAATCACGCAGGAAGGGTACAGTAATTGCCATCTCCTGAGAAATTATGAGGGTAGGCAGGGTGTTTGCGCGTGGCTTCATGGACCATTAAAACCAGCAAAAACGAGGAGAATCCTGCGTCTCCATGCCCTGGGTGAGTCTCTAAGCTACATACATGCATAGACACACAAACCTTCTTAGTCCTACCTGTGGTGTTTGCACTAACTGATGAGTTACCGCAGCTAAATACTGTTCCACCCAAACCTAAACAAATACTAACTTGCCCCGAAAACAATTTGTGATGACATTTTGTCTTGCCGAAGAGACTAAAAAGGTGTACTCACACACACACACACACACACACACACACACACACACACACCAATAAACAGTGAGGAGAAAAGAGGAATGAAAAGAAATGAAGAGAGAGGAAGAGAGAGAGCCCGGAAACTCTGCAAGAGTGGCACAGACGTCGGGACTCTCTTTAAGCTCATTCCAGCTACGTATCTCAGTCATTGATCTGGGTCCGCATTTCACCAGTCCTCAGAGAAATCCGTTTTGCTCTCTGCAGAGCTGAAGACATATCTTGAAATTAGCAGCGTTAAAAGGCTGACTGTCATTAGACACCACAAGGCCGACGTTTGATCCATACACTGCCTGAGCAACGTTAATTAATTAGTCTCATAGTGTACTCACTGTGTGTGTGTGTGTGTGTGTGTGTGTGTGTGCATGGGCCTGTGTGTGAATAGGGCAGTGAGAGATAGCCCTACCAGCAGCTGACATATTTCACATATTTCAGCAGTGATGCTTTGAAGTGTCTGTATACACACGCCCCCTACACCCCACCCCTCACCCCCCACTGGCTGGTGAGAGAGGTTAGCAGCTACTGGAGAACCGGATTATACAACCTCCGCTTTTTCCAATTAATTATCCGCCTGTTTGGGAACTAAATCCCCCTTATCGGCTACGTCCATCAAAGCAGGAGCCACAGCGGGGTGCCAGTTCCTACGCAAACCCCCCACCCCCACCTCACCACCCCCAGCCCCGGAAGACACAGGCCAGTCTGAAGGACTAGCCAGCTGAGCGGAGACAGATCCAGTCTTCGTGCAGGAGCCTGTCTCTCCACATATCGCATATTTAAGCGGTATATCCTCTAGGGTTTTAATATTTTTCACGTGGAATAATAAATAGCCTTCAGTTGACTTCACTGAACTATATGCATTTATTGTGTGGTTTGTCGTTTCGCCACTTTAATTTGGAGAGAAAGCCCACCGTGTACCACGTTGGTGCCGATGTGTTTGTCCATGGATCGACGCAGCAGGGGTTGCGTGTCTGCGACCGCCATGATTCCGAGCAGCTCGCTACGGGAGAACGTGCCACGTGCAGGATAAAGGAGTGCTACCCTGGCAACGACCTTCCCCCCGTGGTAGTGCGTGCTCGCTGACGAATGTCAACGGCGTAGCATGGCCTGAAGGCCAGGGTCACAGCCGTACAACTCATCCTGAGGAGGGATTAGCCGAGTACGCGGACGCGCGGGTGGACGTCCGTGTCATGCTGCCTCTCCGTCCTTTCCCCCACTACCTTGGCAGAGAAGTCGATGGCTTGGAAAATGGCAAGCATTTAAACGTCTCTGTAATTCTGGAGTGTTAGGAAGCACTTTACGATTCAAGAGCCTCAAGCCCTTAAACTTTCAGTGGTTTGTTCTTGGCCGGAGGGCAACGGTATTGCGATCAAAAGCGAGACAAAGCCAGCTAATTACTGGGAAATGCTAACCATTGAAAGCAGCCCCGGGAGAGACACGGTCGGGCCGGGTGAGGTACTGTTATTCCAGCGTCGATGGTGGAATAAACGCCTTTGTTGGCGTCGTTTCGTTTGAGCTGCATTCAGTAAAAATGCAAACATTGACAGTTGCTTTGTAAAAAAAAAAAAAAAAAAAAAAAAAAAGGCCTGACTTGGAAGCTAGTGGAGATGAATCTGCCTCCATGTGCTCAGATCAAGGCTGAAGGGCGGCCTTTATTACACTTTATTTAAAGACGGATATTTACACAGCAAACTACCAAACGCCATCGAACAGCAGACGTGCTGCATGAAATAAAGAGAGGGGGGGAAAAAAAACAAACCTTTTTTCTGCTTTCTCGAAGACGACAGACCAAAGCGAGGGCCGGCGGCCTGTGGCATTTGCTCATCCGTGTCCGAGCGTGCCACGCCGCCAGTGTTTCTACACGTTTCCCGATATTTATCTCGCGGCGCTTTTGTCCGGCGGGAGCCTGCGGCAGGCCTTCGGATGCACGAGGCGTCCTGCGTCGCGGGCGGCTCTCCCGAACCGCGTTCTGATCGGTGTTGTTGCGAGGGAGAGGCGTGAAGGTCTCCTGGAGGTCAGGAACAAGCCGTCATAAATATAGGAAAAGCCTTTAATTGTATGGGAGCATTAAATGATGGAGGCTTGCGAACTCAGCACGGGTGAAAAGCTTGAGAAGCCCCGTCAATACGGTTCACTGTATCCTTTGTTTTCTATGGCGGGTGAAATAACAATTGTCGAAGTACCATACGGACTTGCGAGGAGAGTCGTGCAAAGCCAGCGGAAGACAGATGGGTGAACTAGAAGGCCGAGGAACAGTTGTTTGAACAGGCAGGCCCATGGGGCCCAGAGAATCCCATAGATATGAATATCCTATAGATAAGGCAGCGCAGATACAAGAAGTAGTAAGTCGTCCAAAGTGAAGACACAGCTTTGTGTGTTATTTCTCTCTGTCTTTCTGAGCTGCGCTTTTATCAGATCTGAGATGCCGCTGTGTTCAAACCCGACTACAGTTGAAATCGTTTCTCAGCACGTCTCCTAACCTGACAGATCAAAAGATGCACGTTGGCCCAGATATCCATGGCTCACACGGTGCATATTTAACACCTCGAGTTTTCTTTCATTTCATATTGCAAAACTTTCTTGAGAGCTGTCTGTCTGACGAGACATTGTGTCAAAAATAATCCACAGAGCATGGATCGGATATAAATGGACGCAGGAGACTTAAAGGAACGCCATTTGAAGATTCCTGTGCAAACTACAGGTTTACGAAGGTTTTCAAAATAGAAAGCCACACTGAATCATCACATGGTCCTTTGTTTCTGAATGATGGGCACAACTGTACAGAAATCCGCTGGTCTAGGCAACCGTGGTGTGCCCATGCTAGCTGTGGCGATAGCATTGCAGTTAAGCCTCTTCGTGCTGGTGGTATTCGCTTGCTTTTGCTGGTTTCAAATGGATGTCGTAAGTTGCAGGGGTTACAATTAGCAACAGGCAAAATAGACCTACTAACCCATTGTTTTCAGTTTAGCAACGGACAGATTAGAATTCGAAACGGTAGCTAGCATGCAGGCTGTATCCGAGCAAAATACTTTTGAGTATCAAAATAAATGCATTTTTGGGTTTCAAACATGCCAATTATATCTTCATGAATATGTATGGTTGCAGAAACCATGGTTTAAGGGGGTTAAAGCCGTGTATTATATGATTTTAACGCACCACGTTGCACAAGGAGATTCCTCGTCAAGAGCTTATAATGCAAGGCTTAGCAAGGATTAACCCTTACGTATCCCAGCAGTGTAAGAGAAGATCTAATCACGTTAGATTTGAAAACCCCAGTGAGTGTTCTAGAATAACAACATTACATAAAACAGACCATACCACTCTTTTTACTATGGGCACTAAAGCGATAAAGGGTTTCTGTTTCGCTATGAGTATATAAGCCAAGGATTATCTTCACACAACTTCCTGTGAGAGGAATGGACATGAGGAATTGGCAGGTCGTCTCCACTATATTGAGATGCTCTTTAAAGACGAGACACTCTACAAACATGAGATGCTCTTTAAAGACGAGACGCTCTTTAAACGAGATGCTCTTTAAAGACGAGACGCTCTGTAAACATGAGATACTCTTTAAAGACAGTGTAAGAGAAGATCTAATCACGTTAGATTTGAAAACCCCAGTGAGTGTTCTAGAATAACAACATTACATAAAACAGACCATACCACTCTTTTTTACTATGGGCACTAAAGCGATAAAGGGTTTCTGTTTCGCTATGAGTATATAAGCCAAGGATTATCTTCACACAACTTCCTGTGAGAGGAATGGACATGAGGAATTGGCAGGTCGTCTCCACTATATTGAGATGCTCTTTAAAGACGAGACACTCTACAAACATGAGATGCTCTTTAAAGACGAGACGCTCTTTAAACGAGATGCTCTTTAAAGACGAGACGCTCTGTAAACATGAGATACTCTTTAAAGACGAGACGCTCTATAAACGAGATGCTCTTTAAAGACGAGACGCTCTATAAACGAGATGCTCTTTAAAGACAAGACGCTCTATAAACGAGATGCTCTTTAAAGACGAGACGCTCTATAAACATGAGACGTTCTTTAGGCTCTTCTGCAGTAACGTGGAACGCTGGAGACCCATTATGGCTCTTAACTCTTATTAAACTGCTTATTAAACGCTTATAAAATGCTTATTGCACTCTGCTTATAAATCTCTTGTTATATTTTTATTAAAGGTATTAAACTTTCATCAGATAACTGATGTTAAAAGTTTTGGGGAAACGGGAGCAGGGACGGCTTGAGGGAGCTTTCGACCTGCCGTCCTCTCCTCAGACAGTCAGGCTGTCGGGTTAAATTGTCTTCTTTGTTTACCTCCCATCCGCCGCTAAGAGTTTGGGAGGCCTGACGCTGCGTTGAGGGTCCGGGCGAAAGGAAATGATGGCGACATCATTTTTGGCGAGCAGACGGCGGCTACGAGGACAGGAAAGGCAGGAGGCATGAGGAACCGCGGCCGCCCTCCCCCCACAAACGTCTTCAGCACCGGTGCTCGTCCGACTTCGGCTAACGCTTGTCTTCCGTTCCGTGTTCTGGAATTTCGATGTGCTTGTTCTGGGCTTGTTTATTTGCTGGGCTGAGCGTGGATTTCAGTAGTAAAAAACACTACGGAATAAGTATGTAACAATAGCATGGCGCCGAACCACAATACGTGACGTCGGTCACACCAACCTACCAGCGCTTCTCACCCTGAAATTAAAAATAGCAGCGATCTGTAACAAGCTCACTCAAGGGTTTCCGACAGAATCTTTTTCTTTGTTCGTGTAATGAACTGAAGACCTTTGCTATTTATTATTAGGAAAATATAATCATCCAAGAAGAATTAACACATGCACAGACATGCATGCATTTTACACATATCCCCTCCATCAGTGCGTGAGTGCAGAAAGCCTTCGTCCATTTATAAATAGTTATGAGAACAATCGCCTGCTTTACAGTCAATAATTACCAGGCAAATAATACAGAGATAAACAAATAAAAATAGCAAACAGCAAAGTGTCGGTCGCGATGCGGAGGTTGTCTTGCAATTTGCCGACAATAGCTGTGACGGTAATTTTGGAGGCATAAAACCAAAATCGAATCAATCAACCAGTCAGTCAATAAAAGACCGATGATGTCTTTGGTTCTGACAATTTTTATGACAACTGCAAATCACAGAACGTTCCGGCTCTTCTGCCTTTGAAGCTGTACATGAAGG
The DNA here is from genome assembly GCA_020368025.1 of Brachyhypopomus occidentalis. Classification (NCBI taxonomy): domain Eukaryota; kingdom Metazoa; phylum Chordata; class Actinopteri; order Gymnotiformes; family Hypopomidae; genus Brachyhypopomus; species Brachyhypopomus occidentalis. The sequence goes on from JAGXOD010000107.1 coordinate 2,177,061, forward strand.
GCAGAAGTCTCTTTCAAACAGCCAAAGTGGTAAACAAATTAGGCAGGAAGTATAATCACAGCCTGCCTGACGTTCTCTAAATTTCATCTTTTGTGTGTTCTGCTGTCTTGAAGACATGAAAGGTTGTCATGCAAGAGTTTGGTATACGTTGAGGTTTCAGTAAGTGGTTCAGTCATTTTGCTGATCTTTAGTGATTACAGTTTGGCTGTGGATTGTGGGAACGGTGTCGAATGGTAGACTCTCTTACCTGAGATCGTCAGACTGTGAAATGTGAATTGAAACTTAAGTAAGAAGACAATTAATCCCACAGGCCTCGTCGCAGACGTGCAGCCAACGGTTTGTTTCACGTCTGGATCTTTTACGTTGTTGTTAAGACTCTGCTGTGGTTAGTGGACTTAAGAACAGACTCCACCAAGCAGAGAAACTCACCTGGCTTAGACTGATCTCAGATCAGTAAACAGCCCTGAACATCGCAGCTTTGCACGGTCGATGTGCTTCACACTTTCTCACCGCTGTTGTCTACTCTGCAGTGTTGTAATTTGCGACATTTATTTATAAACCTGTAAATTGTTTTACAGATGAAATAACTGAAATACAGTTCTCTGATTATCAGAGGTTACTTACTACTCTCATGCTATGTGTAATTTTAGTGAAGTGTGCGGAAAATTCCATAGTACTCAAACGCACTTAAAGGACATGACATTCTCATAGATACTATACTGTTGCATAACCCATATAACAATAGCTAACAGATTTAAATATGATCTAGCTGGGTTAACTGATTTGAATTAGATTCTTGGCGATTTTGGAAATATGTAAAATATATATTTGCGTGTGTGTGTGTGTGTTTGCCTTTTGATTTGACCATCATTAACCCCATCGTTTGCTTTCTGTGGTGCATGATGGGTTTGAAGTAGAATGTGGTGACTGCTTATCTGGTGCACGTGCGGTGTTGCAGTTCAGACTGGGATGTGTCACTTTTGCAGTGTGTGTACAGTACATTCGAATGTGGCGTGTGCATATGAATGTGCGCGATCTCAGACGTGGCCCGTGTTTTGGTGGTCCGTTTGTTTTACGAACACCCGAAAATCAGGTCCCACGTGTTCCTGATGGCTCTAGAAACCCAAAAGATATCGTCCAGTACCCGAAACAACCCGTCTTTGTTCTGTGGAGAACAAAGACTGATTTCGCCATCCGTCATCTGATTTTCGATTTCGTAACAGATACGGACTGAACATGAAGGCGTACGAGTTGTTGGAGTGCACGCTGACCGGTCTTCTGAAAGGAGCAGAAGAAATGGCTGGCAATTAGCCTTTAAAGTGCACTGTGACTCCATGGAGGACTGGATCGGGAGGCTGGGGAGCTTCGGCGGAGTTTTTCACCGTGCTACATTACGTGACCTTTCCTTCTCCGTCTACAGTCGTCTTATCTGTTCCTGGGCTCTTTAGTCCACGTTCTGTCTTCGGCATCTCTAAGGTTACACATGCCCGCTACGGTTTTCCACTTTGTACATCATAGGCAAAGATATTCTGTCATTTTTCTGTTGAATATTCCTCTTGCAGGCTCTCTCCTCTCTCTCTCCCTTCTCTCTCTCCTCTTTTTCTCTCCTTCTTTCTCTCTCCCTTCTCTCTCGTCTTTCTGCTCTTATCTCTCTCTCCTCTTTCTCTCTCTCTTCTCTCTCACTCCCTTCTCTCTCTCTATTGTCTTTTCTTTCTCCTCTCTTCTTTCTTCTCTCTCTCATTTGCATTTTGTCTATTTCTATCTCTGTTTCTTTCAATACATTTACCCTAACTGATGACTTCTGATGGAAGTGTAGCTTTTGTGTGTGTGTGTGTGTGTGTGTGTGTGTGTGTGGCTGTACTCTTAGAAGATTCATGCGACTGAATCACATTACTGCTCTTATACAGAATTACATTATTTCTTTGCATATTAATGTTACTCTCTGGATGTTTCCCCTATGTTCTCACTATCCTTCTGATGCCGATGTTACATGTGTAGAAGTGTGTGTGTGTGTGTGTGGGGGGGGGGTGGGTGGATGTGTGCATGTACAGTGTGTATACGAATAAGGTTGGAGCGGCTGTGAACTGAGCGTGTGTGTGTGTGTGCGTGTGTGCGTGCGTGCAAGGCTGGGGGATTACAGGTGTTAATGCAGGAGAGAACATTAACAGTACAACCCAGCAGAGCCCATGTTTGTGGTGCTGCACTCACAGCCCGCTGCCCAGAGCTGTAAATACAGCAGGCCAGGCGGCGCTGTGTATCGACTTATCCGTTATTGTTTTATGTGTGCGTGTACACGCATCAGAAGGTTTTATGCACGGTGTTATGATTTAGTAATCAGTAATAGTGCCACTCGTGGTTTTAGAGTCCCTCCTCCTCTCTGACAATGTGTGTGTGTGTGTAGGGGGGGGGGGGCACATGGTGGAGGTGGAAAGTCAAGGAGGTTAACGCGAGTGCAGAGAGGACGAGGCGGGTTCCTCATCAGACCTGGAGCCCACCAACCAACCATCGGAGGTGAAGAGAAGGTGAAGACCATCAAGCTCCCAGATCTGTCTGTGGCTGACACACCGGCCTTGTGAATATCTCACTTATGATATACCACATGCACACACACACACACACATAAAGAAAGCACTGGTAGCATCCGTCTCATACTTGCTTGGGACTCATTCTACTGCACCCTTCTGTTCTTATCCACCTCTCTCCCTCCCTCTCTCTCTTTTCTCTCCCTCTCTCTCTTTCTCTCCCTCCCTCTCTTTCTCCCCTCTCCCTTTCTGCCCCTCTCTTTCCCTCTCGCCCCCCCCTCCCCCACTCCATCCTGATTCTTTTCTATTCTGTCATGGATTAATTGGATTGGCTGACCCATTTCCAGTTTGTGGCCGCTCTTGTCCTGCGCTTTTCTCGTGTCTGCATGCGCTTACGCTGGGCCTCATCACTATGGCAGGGCCTCCGGGGATACGGCGTGTGGACGTGTGTGTTTGTTTGTGGAAACGTGTGCACTTGTGTGTGTGCACGTGTGTGTGCACGTAACTCCTTAACGGTCCTGTCCTTCTTCTTCCTCCACTCTCTGCAACCCCCTGCAGAGCATGGCATCAGTCAGCAAGCTTCACACACACACACACGCGCGCACACACACACACACACACACACACACACACCGGCCCTTGGGGAGCGACTGTTACTGGCTGTCAGCAGGCACAGTGAAGGAACAGAAGGGAACTTTTAAACTTGTCCCCATAATGTATGAATAAATTTAGAAAACATTAATTCAGCTTTTCTTGCCTCCCCCCCAAAAAATTAACATTCAGTGTCGCACGTTATTGACTTTGATAGTAAAAAAGTTTTCTTGACATTTACGTTGCATATTTTGTACATTTTGTACATTTTTGTACAGACATATATAGATATGTGTGTATGTGTGTATTACACACACCACACACATTCAGTGCACACACACCTCTCCTGCTCACAGGGTTGTTGTAGTAACTGTAACTCATCTGGTTTCACAGAAATTCTTGTTCTTGTGGCTATACATAGCAGGCGTGCGTATATAAAGCGGTGCATTGATATGTGCGGGGCGACCAGACAACAGCACTGCGCTGTTGGGCCAGAGCTTCATTCCAATTTGCCGTCTCTTGACCGTTTGCCCGTTCATCCCAATCTGACATTTTTATGCTGCGCTCTTCATGAATGCAATAATGTGTGTGCCGCAATGCTTCATAAAACCAGCTGGAGCTTTGAGTTTTTAATCTTCGCGACTCCGTCCCCGTGAACCCTTGTTACGCTCAGGACTCAACTTTTAATTACCGGGAGCTCACTGTGCGGGAGATTTGTATCGCGGCGGCCGAGTCGATCCGCCTGCGGCCCCCGTCGCGGCTCTGAGGATTAAGGGGGCTGTTCCCGTCGACGCTTGATGGTTTTTTGCCGGTTTACGAGATCGGGGAGCGAAGCCCCTCCCCATCCCGTCTCCATTCAGTCGCTTCTTATGCTGATTTCTGAGCACTGGTTTTAATTTCCAGGCTTCGTTCGTGGCGGAAGCGTGGGGTGTGAATTACGCAGCAGAGGATTACCGGGCACAATTTTAACCCATGAGAGGCATGACAGTGATTTTTAAATGGGTAACGGTTTTTGGAAATGCTGTTCGATCCATCCAATCTGCTTTCGCCGCAAGCCTTTTTGCACTGTCGCCGTCACGCTTTGTAGGTTTTGATTGGCCACCATCTATGTTAATGGGCCAATGGGGCTACAAAAGCGAGTTTGAAAAGTAAACAGCACGCCGTGCTGCATCCAGGCCCGTGGGACCCTTCTTTGTGATTCGTCGGCTAATCCGTTGTCCCTCTATTCACAAGGGGCCGTTTAAATCTTAAATCACAGCTTATTCATTCAGCTAACCGTCCCCAGCTTGCAGTGTGAAACAGACACACACCAACTGTTGTGCTTTGTAACGTGGGGGCATGTGTGGCTACAGAATGGTTTTAAACTCCTCAGGGCAAGTAACAGTGCACCCCCTAGTGGCCACAAATATATAGCCAGCAGTTTGTGTATCGTGTTGACTCTTAATGCACGAGATATCTTTCTCACTATTACTAGTCAGTGCTCTGGTACTAATGTTCAAGGGGTATGCCGTGTTTCCTAGGAAGCATCAATTGATTTAGAGAAGCTTTTATCTCCCAGTTTGAGCTTCACGGATAAAAGATAATACACTCACTCGCCACTTTATTACAAACTCCTTGCTTACACTTATCCTCCTTGGCTTTATTAGGTACACTGAGCTTAGAATCGCCTTTTTAAGGGTGCACATATACAGACTCTTGCCTGTCTGTGGTCAGGCATAGCTGGACACCCACATATACTCTGTTCGTCACTGTTCAGCATGTGGTATAATTAGAATATAATATAATTAGATTGGCAGATCATTGTCTGCAAAGCACTGTTATTGGCCTGGTATTGGAATGAAGGCCTGCCCCCCCCTCCCCCAGAAACAGTGTCCTGCCATAAGTGGTCATATGACCAGGAACCCACCAACCACGGATGAAGAGTTAGAGGCTGACATTAATTGCGCATGGCAACACTTGTGAGTTGTTTCTTGTAATTAAATGTCTGTAATGGCATCACAGCGAGAGCCGCTGAACCAATCGGCTGTCCGTGTGCAGATATGTGGAGGGAAGAGTTTGAAGGCTGGAGAAGAAGATGGTTCCTGGAGAACAGATCTGGGCCATGAGCGAATTTCCTCTCCAGTCAACAGTCAAGCAGATGGATGGTGCTGCTATACTTCAGTTTTATCATTTCCAAAGACTGCCATGTTTAGGCAAGCACTAGAGTCTTTGTTAAGTGTGTATGTGTGTGGCGGGGGGGTGAGAGAGAGAGAGAGACAGAGAGAGAGAGAAAGAGTATGTCTGTCTGAGTGTGTCTTTTTGTGTGAATGGAAACTATAAAAACACCTGAAGGCAACTTGGAGCAGATTGTTCTGATGGCTTTTGCTGCCAGAACTAGCATCTCTCTCTCCCTTTGTTTTTCTCACTCTCTCTCTCTCCTCTCCTCCTCCTCCCCCTCTCACGGCCCTGCTGCAGGCCCAGTTTTGTGAGGAGGCTGATGGGGGGGCTTCTCCGCATGCCTGTATGCAGCCGGAATAACCTGGACTTGGGCGGAGCATGCCTCCCCTGGGAGAGCCACACCCCTGTTGACCAGCCCCTCCCTCTGCCCAGAAGGCCACACCCCTGTTGGCCAGCCCCTCCCTCTGCCCAGAAGGCCACACCCCTGCTGACCAGCCCCTCCCTCTGCCCAGAAGGTCACACCCTGGTTGGCCAGCCCTTCCCTCTGCCCAGAAGGCCACACCTCTGTCGGCCAGCCCCTCCCCCTGCCCAAAAGGCCACACCCATATCGGCCAGCCCCAGCTCAGCTCCCATCTGTTCTCCTGCTTTCTCCATCCTCCTTCGTTCTGCAGCCTCTCTACCCACAAAAACATTATCTACCCACAGAGAGCTAATTGCTTTGAGGGCAAATTGAACCTAAATCATATCATGCGGTGAAGTAACGCGGTTCGCATTATGCTTGTAGGCCGTCTTCAAGCGGGACCCCTGATAGTGCTCCACCGAGCAAGTGCATTTGTGCTTAAGTTTCCACAGGCTTGTCCTGGCGGGCCTGTATTTGTGGTTTCAAGCCACTTTGAGGCCCCTTTCGAACCTTTCGAGTGCGGCCTGTGCTGTGTTGGGGGGGGTGCGCTGTCTGCGTCTGAAGAGCGCTCTCTCTTTCTGCGTTGACCGCATCGGCGAGCTGTTCCTGCTCGAGCTAGCGTGCCCTTACGCTGCCTCGGCTTTTGGCGAGGCTGGATCCCTGCGGGCTCCGGTCGGAGTGAGGTTCATCTCCGCCGGCCTGTGTGCCCGTCTGCCGCGCAGCTCGTAACAGACAAACCTGCGAAGCATGCGTCGTCCCCAGGAGCTGACGGCGGCGTGCCCGAGCGCAGAACGGCTTGCACGTCGCACCCGCTTCAAAGTGACTTTTGGATGTTTTTTTTTCTTGTACATTTTTTCTCTCTTTTTTTTTTTTTTGAAAGACGTACCTGCACGTCTGCGTCGGTTCCATTTCCTCTGATTCTCGGCCTTTTGAAGTCAACCGAAATGATTCCTCCACGATTGCATCAATGCGCCGTTGCCTAAATGCCGACCAGGCTGCTCGCCGTGGGAACGGGGCTTAAGGAGCTTAGCGAATTCTCCTGTTGTGAATGACTGCTGAAGCTGAGCAGCTTGCTAAGCCTTTCCACCTTAAAAATAAATAAATATGTAAATAAACATTTGCATTTTTAAAAACGAGGATGATCATTCGGAGGCACCCTGATCATTCGGCCGGGGGCACAGACCGTCCCACTCTCTGTATGCCAGTTCTCTCAATCCTTTTTTTTTTTTTCTCTATACCTCCTTTTCTCATCCATCCTTTCTTCTCTCCCACTTTTCATTCTTACCGCACTTTCCGTGCTGATGTCTGAGGCGAGACTTGGCCGGGGCCAGTAAAGCCTTTGCTGGTGGCTGTGTTCTTCCAGACAGCTTCTTACAGATGTCTAATCACCTGCCTTCTCACTTCTCCTCCTCCTCTCCCACGGTTCTCCTTCCCTACATCTACCTCTCTGCCTGATTGTCTCTGGTGGCAGGCTTTTGTCAAAGCCATCTGTTAAATTGGCATACTTTCCCCTTGGGATCTGAGAGAGAGAGAGAGAGAGAGAGACGTATTAAGAGAGACAGACAGAGAGAGAGAGAGAGACAGGGAGAAAGAGAGAGGAGGAGAGGTGCACTCACTTTAAACGCCCCCAGGAACAAAGAGGAGGTGGGGAGAAAAGCCATGACATCTGTGTTACATTCGTCAGCAAATCCACGCGCTTCACTGTTTGGAAACATCCCTGACAGGGAGACGTTTGGTCTGGTTACTGCGCGTGCTGGGGTGTTGGCTACAATCGAACAGTGCAGGTCCATGTGAACTACAACACACACAGCTCTTTTTTGAGGTGATTATTGCTACTTGCGCGACTATATACTGTATTTCACATGTACATGTTTCTGTGAGTCATTCCTGGTCTTATACTAATCGTTCTCAGTATTTATTTTACATTACTGTACAATTTCTTGTTAACTCAGAACTTTGATAGCACTGGACCCCAGCAATGTGTGCATGCGTGCGTGAGTGTGAGAGAAAGAGACACGGATAGAGAGAACATGAGATAAACATTGGCGTATCAATAGAAGACCTGCCTCGCCCCTGCATGGTACCTAGTAATGTGTTATTGATTTCATTTCGTTTCTCTGGAAGGGCAGGTCTGGTATGCTCATTTAGACTTTACTCATGTGCACTCTTCAAACGTGCGTGTGTGCGTGTAGTGTGAGCTCACATCCTTATCCTCTGAGCACACACACACACACACACACACACACACACACCGCAGTGTGAGGCATGGGATTTATAGTCTCATATGTTGGGTACATCATTTCTAATGCAGGAATGTGTGATTTACACCAGCAAACACTACACTGTCGTATCTCGTTGCTTATTTGATTTGCTGAAATGACTGGCTTGTGTTTACCACCCACTGCAATGACTTATGCAGTATGTTACTGATCCGGGCAGCAGCAATTGAGTTGGAAGAAGAATCTGAAAGGTGAAGAATCGCCCTGTGTGTGTTTGGCGCGTGTGCGTTGTATGTGTGCGTGTCCACGCACATGTGCGAGAATATTGCTTCTGTCTTGTTCACTTAAACCAGATGAGAGAATCTTGTCTATTATGATCAAACGTTTCAGTCAGTCAAACCCGGCCCTTTAAAGCACAGGAGGACTCAAGACAGCAGTGATTTCACTTGGCCTGTCTGGTCTCACCATACAGATGTTTACACATGTATGTGTGTGTGTATGTAGCAGGATTGCTTTGAGGTCAGCTGTGCCCCACAGGACGAATATTGAGTTTTCGATGCAGTCATTACCACAACAAAATTTTCACAGGTACTCTGTGCCCAGCAGGGGTTGGAATCAACTTCTCAGCTTAATAATACAATATTTCACTGCAGGTTCACTGAGCATTGCTGCTTTTTGGTTATTGCGATGTTTTGTGATTCAATACTGTAATTAATATTTTTGCGAGGAAAGAGATAGTGTGGAGATAGAGATGGAAGATAGAGATGGAGATAGAAAACGCAAGAAATCTTTATTTAAGAACAGTGTCGCAATGGTGATGGATCAAAACCTTAAAACACATAAGATGATACAGATACAGCCTGCATGGCCACACTCTGTAGTTCATCAGCGATGCTTTTAGCACTAGTTCGTCTCCTCATTCTCAGGAGCTCGGACCACAGCCAACATCGTGACACTAATACCTCCACTAACACTCTTGACGAAGGCAGGCGGGCCGGCGGCGCTAATGCGCTCGGGTGTCATGCAATCGATCCGCCTGGGCCTTGCCGGATTGGCCGTCCGTTGCGTCCAGCCCCGCCCCCTCCCCGCCCCTGCCGAAACGGCCTTTTAGCCCTGGTGCCAGTGGGACGCATGTGCCATTGTTTGCTGCATATTTATGCATAGCTGGCACTTCTTAGCACATTCCTTCATCTCCCCTCGCATTCCTCTGTAAACAGGACATGGGGGCGTGTGCCCCTCGGATCCGATAAAGCCCGAACCGTCGCTCAAACGACGCCCCACAGATCGGGTCGAGCTGCCAGAGGAATGGGAAGTGAAAAAGACGAGGGGACGAACCGGTCCAAAAGAGGGAAATAAAACAACGCACAATAGAGGGGTTGCTCCCCTCCCCCCACCCACCGTCTCTCCCCATGATTCTCCTTATCCACCCCATTTGGCCTTCAAATATTACCTCAGGTGAGCATACCTCAGGGCAGAGGCATAAATAAACCAAACCCAACCAAATAGTGGAACAAAGTGAGCGCTGCGTTCTAAACAGCAGGCCGACCTTCTACGAACCTGCGATGGAGGGAGAGAACCCGTCGACTGGGAGAGAGGGAGAACGAGAGAGAGAGTAGGAATAGACTGACACGCATATATTAATCAAAGACGATTTGACATGCGAGCCACTGCAATTACTGTCAGAAAAGGCTGCTAGGCTGCTAACCAGTGCTTATAAATGTATAAAAAAACAATGATACAAAACATTAAAAATGCACCCCGGAGCTTTCAGCCAGGCTTTGTTTGTGCGAGAGGTGCAGAGCAACTTGTGCATCTTATTAATGGCACAAGAGCTCAGAAAAGGTTTAAGAGAAAATGTGAAGATACAGTTCCCATGTTCCCATTCTCTCTCTTTCTCTCTCTCTCTCTCTCTCTCTCTCTCTGCCATTCTATCTTACTCTGTCCCTCTCACAGATATGCCACTGTGATAAAGTCATGTGTTGTGGCTGTGGATCTTTCTCTCTGTGGAATTCAGGGAGGCAGGGTTGGTCCTAATCTTCTAATGTATGTTTCCTCGTCCTTGGCCGGGGCACAGGGGAAATAGATGTGGCCTTATCAGCTTTTATGGATTTATGGAGAATATTTCTGCCCCAAGTATTTTTAGCGAAGTTTTTCCAGCTTTGCCTGTCTATCATTCCTTTGGTTTTGGTCTTTCTTGCTCTCCTTTGAAAAGCATTTCCTTTCTCTCATTTTCTTGCATCAGAAACACATGGAAGTCTCGATCTTCAGAACTGAGCAGCCATATTAATTGTTGATTAATTGTTATTAATGATCTTCAGCCGACAATGATGCCTTTAACATATTGCCATTTATAAAATCCGGAATGCATTATGGGATGCATTCAGTTTGACTGGTTTACATTATTATTAACCTTGAGCAACTGTTGGCCAACTGTTTCTGCTTCTGCTGCCATCCTTTATGCTTGAATTGCACTAACATGCTCATACGCACGGATGTGACTCCTTCACATGTTTCACATTCCTGTCTGGCTTAGATACGTGACAGACTGCGACCAATTCGTTAGTGTAAATAGGCATTTTTCCCACGTTCAAAAGCATGTGAGCTGGAGTCCCACAGGGCGATGTTTTAGGTCCCTTGTTTTTCTCCCTGGACGCTTGTGCTGAAGGCATAAAAGCTTGAATGTCCAAAAAATAAAACATAAAACATCATTTTTGATGCCGGTTACTAAGTCTGCATGGAATAAGGTTGCTTTGAAAGAAAGAAAAAAAAAACTTCATAATTAATGTTATGAAACTAGTACTATTACATTACTAGTAATATTACATTATTGCATTACTAGGCTAGTCTACAACAGTGTGTTAGCAGGTAACACCTCTTGTCTTTAAGGAAACATCCTGCTGGCTAAGAAGGCAGCAGGTGAAATATCCTTAGCTGGAAAAGAAAGTGAGAGTACATTACCCTAATCTCACCAAGTTTGCACTGGCATCTTGTTAAACGTAGCAGATACAGGTCAGAAAGTTTCCGACAGACACTCTGAGATACAGTCGTGCTTATTAGATTGATGAAGTTATATAGTTCTAAGTCTGTTGTCTATCTCTAATTCTAGCTCTGCTTTTTAGATTAATAATGATAATGACAATAACACAATGGGATTAATAATGACCTAGATAATTGCCATTATTAAATGATAATAATAGCAATGATTATAATAATAAGTATTATAAATAAATTCTTTGTTTATGCATTTATTATAATAGATTATTATTAATTATTATTAATTTACAGATAATATTTTATTACTACTAAGGGATAATATTTTATTACTACTAAGATTTTGAGCCATTCTTTCTCTTCACGTAAATGAAAACAGCCACAGATGTGCTGGTATATTCTGGCTCATTTGCTCATGAATGGCACACACAACTGTCTCTGCTGGCTCTCCCAGCATTCCACAGTGCAAGCCATCACAACCCAGACATGATGACATCAGACATCACATCCAGACATCATGACATCAGACATCACATCCAGACATCATGACATCAGACATCACAACCCAGACATGATGACATCAGACATCACATCCAGACATCATGACATCAGACATCACAACCCAGACATCACATCATGACATCAGACATCACATCCAGACATCATGACATCAGACATCACATCCAGACATCATGCCATCAGACATCACATCCCAGACATGATGACATCAGAAATCACATCCAGACATCATGACATCAGACATCACAACCCAGACATAATGACATCAGACATCACAACCCAGACATGATGACATCAGACATCACATCCAGACATCATGACATCAGACATCACAACCCAGACATCATGACATCAGACATCACATCCAGACATCATGACATCAGACATCTCATCCAGACATCATGACATCAGACATCACATCCAGACATCATGACATCAGACATCATGCAGATCTCCCTCCGTGGATTCATCCAACCTTTTTTGGTTAGTCCGACCCGAACTGGAAATACTGATAATGTCAGAATGTTAAAGAAGAGGAAAAAAAAATGATTAATAATTAAACCACCACTGTGAAGGTATTGATGTCTTCTCCAAGACACTGATCTCTGTCACTCACTCTCTCCTCCTCTTCTTCTCTAGACTGCTTTCATCTAGTCATCTACTCATGTAGTCTCTTCTGTTCTGACCTAATCTTAAATTCTTCTCCTCTCCTTTTCTCTGGTGTCTCTGGGGGTAGCAGAATGCGGGGTAAATTTCATTTAGGCCAGTGTCTCCTGAGCTCACACTCATCAATGGAGAACAGGAAGACACTGGAGAGGCATGCCTGCGCTTGTGTGGGAGGGACCTGGGAAGAGAGGAGAGAAATCGATGGGTTCTGAAAAATATGCTCGGCCCCTGCAGAAGGCCCGGTTCTTTAGACAGAGCAGCCGGGCTTTCTCAGAACTGAGCAGAAAGAATGTATTCGTGAGGAACGGATCTGAATCCTTTTGAACACTCCTGAATCATTTACATGCTTGTCTGTGATTGCTTTGTATGTTCCTATTGAAATGAATGTGAATCTGAAGTGAATCTATTGGCTTGTTATGAACTGCCAGATAATCAGAGCTGTTATGGTTGCTGTATTTGTGCATAATGTAATGATAAATCATAATGATGTAGTTTGTTCATAGTAGTATTAAGCGTCGTTCATGTGACCACAGCATTGTGTCACGGTTAGCCCCTCCCCCAGCTGTCAATCATGTATGTTTTGTTTTGTCAACCATGTGCGTTCGTAATCCCTCCTCATGTTTTGTAACCCAGCCCCCTCGTTAACGTATTCAGGTGTTCATTGTTTAGTCCTGTGTATATAAACCCTGTGTTTGGTGTTGTCTAGCGCTGGTCATTGTTTTGCATACAGCCTGTTTTGCTATCGTACTTTGGTATGTTGCTCTGTTGTCGTGGTTTCTTTGTGTTCGTTATGTCTCTGCGTCCTGGCTATGTATCATGTTCGAACTCCCTCTCTGATTTGACCCAGGCCTCTTCTCGGCGTTTGTGTCCTCCCTATCGTTCCTCGACGCCACAGGCCTTACACATTGTCGTGTTCGTGGGTGATGAACACACGCTGTATTTCTTATGTTTGACTAACGCGGATTAAAGACTTTTCCGTTTCAAAGAGTGGCTACATGAGATGTATGTGAGATGGATGTAAGCTTGATCAGGCAGTGATGACACAAAAATGGGCAAGACACCCCTTTCATCCACCATTTCACATCTTCTGTTTTCTGGCTCCTGTGTTTGTGGTGCAACTGTGGTGTCCTTACTGCTGGATTGGTCAGGCATACTAACCAGGGAGTCAACCACATGCAGAGGCAGACATGCACGAGGCTGTGTGTTTTAATATCTGCTGCTTGCTCTGAGACCAGAGGTGCCTGTCTTGGGGTGTCTACAGGTCTGAATCCTGAACGTGGCTCAGGAGGGGTTTAGCTGCTCCTGCGTCAGAGCCGGTGTTCCATCACGTCAGAGCTGCTCTGTGGAGAGCCCTGGTGTTCCATCACGTCAGAGCTGCTCTGTCTGTGGAGAGCACTGGTTCTCCATCACGTCAAAGCCGCTCTGTGGGGATTGCCGGCGCTCCATCATGTCAGGGCCACACCGTGGCACGCCCCTGTCCTGCCTGCCCCTTCAACTCTTAGCTACACTTTGCTTTTTGCCCTCTATATAATTACTGTCCAGACCCACTCAGCTCCATACTGTTTCTCAGTTCAGATGTCAAGACTCTAGTCACCTTGGGAAATATGTCCGCCATCTGCTTCTCTTCTTTGCTGCCTTGTTGCCATATGTTACCCCCTCCCATGAATAATCTTGTGCCACGCTCGATGGACTTTTAAGCTCAGGAGGACTTCATAAACGCTCTACATTTGATTGCAAATGGCATGTAAGCAGGCAAATCCCTCCTGCAACAGCTTGCCTTCGACATTCACAAATTCCCCAGTCCCATGAACCTCAAAGTAAGCACACCTCGCGCACTCAGACAATCAAGAAACTTTTGATGCTACTTGTTTAGATTCTAATTTTAGCAGTGGGAGTGCTTTCGACGTGCCTTGCACATTTAATTGTACTTGACGTCTACCACCTGTTACGTCAGTTGTTTGAGATTTTCAATGTTGGCTTCTTTTTTTCTTTCCCCGTGGGGCTTCCGTTTCGAGCTTTGGGGAGAGACAAAGATTATACGATTATTCTGAGAAAGAGAGACGGAGAAAGTCATAGAGAAAAGGAGAGAAAACGACAGCCCCATGAAGCGAATGGGGATCTTAATCACATTACCTGCCACTGAGATAGAGTGAAAGGTCAGCTGGACCTGGACCAGGGGGTGTGTGTGTGTGTGTGTGTGTGTGTGCACGCATGTGTGTGTACATGTGTGCGCACACTTGCCCTCCTGGCAAACATTAGGACTTTAATAACTGTGTCAGTGTGATTAATGATGGAGTAGTGTAGCTGTCATCACTGTGCCAATTATACTCCCTCTCAACCACATTACCCACAATGCCCCCTGCCTTGCTCCAACTCCACAGCCATGTATTTATAAACACACAGGTCATGAAGTTTCCGACAGAAAAAAAAAAGGACAATTGGACAGTCAGTATCTATACAGTCCATATGGCACTCGTATTCGATGCACAGACAAACAGGCTGTCTTGCCAACCAATCAGGAGTACATCAACAGTCTGGCTAAGCTATGTAATACTGCTAGGTGGCCAATTCTGTCTCCTTTGGAGTTCGCTGAGCTTCTAAAGTGACTGGAATGTGATGTGACTCGAGCTTGTTGTGATTCTCTCTGTCTCATAATCACAAAAGCACAGGCTTCGATTTGTGGACAGAATATGCCATAGTGAGTCGTCCTGCAGCTCAGTGTCCGTGACTCCGCACGCTGGAGGCATCGGACTCACTCCTCCACCCATTAGTCTCCGCTCCCCTCAGGGGAGGTGAGGATGGAGAGAGACGAGTGGGGCGCTGCCCGCAGCAGCACATCCCACGGCATGTCTGCTGCCTTTGTCTCCTACGTCCCTGTCCCTCAGTCCAACAGATGGAGATGTCCCGCACGTCACTGTATATGCGACGGGCCTCTCTGTTCTGCCCATGCTGATTAATCACCCCGCCTATGGAGACGAGCTACTCTTCCTGCATCTGCTCCTGCTGACCTGACTCCTCCCTCCTCTCTCACTCCCTCCTCCATCCCTCTCTCCCTCTCTCTCTCTCTCTCTCCACAGGTTCGTACATGCTGGTGAACTCCACGCAGCACGGGCCGGGTCAAAGGGCACAGCTGCTGCTCCGGCCGCTGAGCGAGAACGACACGCATTGCGTGCAGTTCAGCTACTTCCTGTACAGCCGCGACGGACACAGCCCCGGCGCGCTCTCCGTCTACGTGCGCGTCAATGGCGGCCCGCGCGGGAACTCCGTGTGGAACATCTCAGGTGCTCATGGGCGCCAGTGGCACCAGGTGGAGCTGGCCGTCAGCACCTTCTGGCCCAGCGAGTACCAGGTGAGAGGGAACACACACACACACACACACAGACACACACACACGGGCTAACTCATATACGCATAAACATACACACGCACATGCACTTGTCACCATCAGGCTCTTTCCCAGTATTTTTAATAAGGGTGTAATTGATCATCCATGCAGTTGTGAGCTATGTTCATGCGGTGCTCTCCATGGTCCTGAAGATGGCGGCGGGTGTAGACGAAGCTGCTTTGGGGAGAAGGGTTGGAGTGCACACTGGTGTCACCTCATTAAGGCCGGTGATTAATATGTCAGTGTCGCCGGCGTCACAGCCAAAAAATGTGCTAATGGCCATTAAGTGGTGCTCACGCTCACATATGTGTGTGCGTGTTTGTGCGTGTGCTATTGTCTAAGCACCCGGTCACCGCATGGACAATTGACCTCACTTGTGTTGGACCTGAGTCAAAGAAACGGGGCAGAGATGAGTCATACTTTAACTTAATTTATCATCTCTCCATTTGTCTCTCTCTCTCTCGTTCTCTCCCTCTCTCTCCCTCATCAGGCAGTAATCAGTCCTGTCTCTTCATCTTTACTCTTTTCACACAGAAAATAACAGTTAGCACCTGACATACTGAGGTGTGTGTGCATGTGTGCCTGAGGTGTGTGTGCACGTGTGTGTGTGTGTGTGTGTGTGTGTGCCTGTGTGTGTCTGCCATCGCCGCACTTTGCTACGGTTCTCGCAGTAAGATGGAGGGGGCCCGACAGGAGTAGTGCGCGATGCTGTAATTCTCCCAGGGGCTGTAGCTTATGTAAGCACACGGTGAGTGATTTGCGTGGTCTTTACTAGGTGTCCCTCTTGGGACAACGTACACGCGCACACAGATTGCTCTGTTTGTGCTGTAAAGTGCAGGCAATGAGGCAGGTAATCAGAGTAGATGAGCGTACCGGAGTGCATAGGGCAGTGCGTGTGTGTGTGTGAGAGGGGGCCCAAGGCCATGGTTCTACTTCTTATCTCCTGTGTCCCTGCTTTTGCCCCGTCCCATCTTCCCCCTTTCCCCCGTATGTCTCTATCTGTCTCCAGCCTTCCTTCATGCCTTTCTCTGCCTGCTCTTTCATCTACACGCATTCCCTCACTAACCCACTCGATATTCAGCATCACTGCTTTTTTTTATATATCTTCTATGTATCTTTTCACATAACTGAACCAGTCGATTAATGCTGTTATGAATAACACTTCTAATGGAAGCAGTATGAATATATGATGATAGAATTAGCATCAATGGGAAGTGCTAAGCTTTACTGTCATATGCATTGTGTGCTGCACTCTATACTATAAAGGCTGAATTCACAAGAACAGATATAGACCAGTCTGTCCCTATGGATATTCTCTCTTTCTTTCTCCCATTTGCCTTTGGGGGCTTTTCTCTCTCTCCATACCTCTCTGTGGCGCTCTTCGTGCCTCTCCCTTCATCCCTCACTCCATCTCTCACTTTCATCAAGGACTCGTCTCGTCCAGTCCTGTTTCGCTCCCACTCACCCTGTCGTCCTGTCATGCGTGCAGATCAGCACGAGCTCTGCATGCTCCACTCCAATCCCCCAGACAAAGATCTTCTCCCCCCAACCCAGCCAAGCCCCCATGCCCCCAAGGCTTGCTGGACACGCCATTTAAAGAAAGGCCACCGCATATGAAGGGAGACAGAGGGTGAGAGAGAGAGACATAGAGATGGAGAGAGAGAGAGAGACATAGAGAGGGAGAGAGAGAGAGAGTTGTACAGCAGTAGGGGTGAGATCAGTGCCTGAGCCCCTGGGGTGTGCCGGCTCGTGTCTGGAGACGTTCGGCTTGCCCCGCTCCTAATC
The DNA here is from genome assembly GCA_020368025.1 of Brachyhypopomus occidentalis. Taxonomy (NCBI): domain Eukaryota; kingdom Metazoa; phylum Chordata; class Actinopteri; order Gymnotiformes; family Hypopomidae; genus Brachyhypopomus; species Brachyhypopomus occidentalis. The sequence goes on from JAGXOD010000107.1 coordinate 2,194,296, forward strand.
CTACCCAGCAAACCTGCCTGCGCCGTCCCAATCCACTTCCATGCCACTCCACACCTGGCCATCGAACAACACCGGGGGTGGATATTGCCAGTCCTTTGCCTGGGTGCTTGGTTCATCATGGAGGCGATTTAGCCAGCGCTTAAGAGACGGGGCACGCGGGCTTCGAGAAAACACGAAAGGAGACAGCCAACAGGAAGTGACGCATGCGGAGTAAGAGAAAGGATGAGAGTCTTATTTCTCAATAAATCACACGGATAAATAAAGGAAAAGAAGTCATATTCACGTTGGGAGAAGACGTCTTCTTTTCCGAGACGGAGCGGCTCGGATATCGTGATCTGCGGTGCTGGTGAAGACCCTGAACTGGAGCTGAGGTCGCTCGTAGAGGCTGGCGAGCCTTCATCGTCGTCCTCACCGCATCCGTTTTCACACGGGGTTGGTGGGGTACAGACGACACACGACGTGGCCCAGCCTCGGGTGGGGGAGGGAGCCATCCTTCCCCGGCAGGCTGGCATCTGTTTACCTCTTGCCCTTATTTTCTCTGTTTTTAAACTCCGCCCTCTCTCCTTAAGCAAACCCATCACCTGCACCCGTTAGCACGCGCTGCTTATGTTTGTTTCTTTCCATCTGTTTCCGTAGAAACACCGTCCTCGCCCTCGTCTCCATATCTTGCTCGCTCGGCTGCGTTTGTTTCGGGCTGCCGTCGGACACCTCCTCTCAGCTCTGGCTGGACTTGCCGCTAGTAGACCGAGGTGTCGCGCAACACCAGCAGCGCGTAAACACATTTCCTTAACGGGACTCTTGTGCGAAAGGGCCAGCTCCCCGCGCTCCGCGTCGACGCAAGTCAGCCGCGAGGGTCAGCGCCAGCTAACGGCTCGACCCGTCCTTCGCCCCCTTCCGTGAGACTAGGCGACAGACCGAGGCTAGCGACACGTTTTCCGATTTGCTCTCGGCTCTCGGCGGCTGCCAATAAAGATAAATCAAAGCCTGGCCGCGGGTCGGCTTTGGCAAGCTAAAGAAAGAGCTTTAGCAGTCGGACATAATAATAGATTTAAATAATCTTCCCAGTGCACAGTGAAGATAGAGTACAGGCTTTATTAACCATGCAGCAAATTGGGCCTTTGTTGTGTCCTCCTTCCCCTCGTAGTGGGTGGGTTGGCCGCGTGGGCTGTACCGAGGGGCATGTTTTTCGAATTCGGCTCCATTGATTCCGTCGGTGCCTCTGGGTTTCAGGAGGGCGAAGCTGTTGCTCATGTTCAAATGCATGAGATTGTTTCAGCTGTTTACCAAGCCTGCACGTCTGATTTATGCTGGCTGTCCACCCATCCAGAACGTTCTGGGATGCTTGGGTGCACCATCTACCAAGTCAGCCACCTCCTGTGTGCTTTTAGAGGTGAAACTTTCCCCTTTTTGGCGTCTTTGTTGAGTTTTTCCTTTTGCATCCTTTGGACATCATTTTTGTCCCTCAAATCAAGTAACCGAATAAACAAAACAAAAAATAAAAGGATTATCTATGCACCGAAACCTCCCTGGGAATGGACATTTGATCTGCTAGCAAAAAAAGGCAGAAACAAGCCACCCTTTGTGCAAAACGGGAGGGCTACTGTCCTGATACCCTGATGCCCTGATACACTGATGCCTTGATGTTCCGATACAGTGATGCCCTGATACCCTGATGCACTGACGCCCCAAAGCCTTTGACGCGGTCTGTCCAGAAACGGAACGCCCTGTTAGCAACTTCTTCATCCGTGGGGACACTAATCCAAGCTTCCTCGGCACAGGCTTTACAATCATTTCAGATTCAGAAATGCGTGCAGATGGACTTGGCCAAACCTCCGCGTTCCGCTCAGTGATCTCCTTGATTGCCTTGGCACTGTGTGTTGGGTCATTGCCTTGATGTGCGCTGAAATACATCCCAGGATATCTGGAAGGCTTTGCTTTCTGTTAACAGGCCTCTGTTGTTGTTTTTTTTTTTTTTTTTTTTTTTTTTTAAACCTTGAGCATCACAGCAGGTGCCTTAGAAATATATTTGTCTGTGTTCTGCTTTCTGCTGCCTGTTGCCTGCAACCACAATCAGATGGTTTCACGAGCAGCAGAAATCAATAGGCTAAATCAATAGGGTTAGAGCTGTGTGTTGGCAACCTCAAATTGAAATATACATACATACATATATATATATATATATATATATATATATATATATATATATATATATATATATATATATATATATAGTTGGACAGTGGGGCAGTGTTGTTACTACACTATTCCATTATCCTATTCTCCAACAACTTCAATGATACAACAGTGACAAAACAGCCACACTTGCAGCTCAACAAACAATTTTATTGCTGCTAGTATGTTAACATCTGAGGTGTAATAGCTGTCTGCAGCGCTAGTGTGTTAGCATCTGAATTGCACTAGTTGTCTGAGGCGGTAGTGCATTAGCATCTGTACAACACTACTGTGTTAACTAGTGTGTAAGCAACCGTATAGCACTTCATGTCTGAAGTGCTAGTGTATTAGCAACTGTGTACCTGTCTGAAGCGCTAGTGTATTAGCAACTGTGTACCTGTCTGAAGCGCTAGCGTGTTAGCAACTGTGTACCTGTCTGAAGCGCTAGCTACTGCACTTGTTCTGCATTTCTGTGCCAGAGTCGGTGAGAAATCAAAATAGAGAAACGTAACATTAAACGGAAGGTTGGAATCATCTCAACTCGCAAATATTCCGCTATAGAGATTTCTTCGTGCTAAATTTATTCTACGCTCTTGCTACTGTAGGTGCTGTAGCCGAGGAGGGTGGCTTGTTATCAAATATTATAGATGCTATCAGGCTTGCAGTGTCTGCCAATATCAGTGTTGCAACACTTTTTTCAACTTCTCTCCATCTATCATTTGCTGAGAAGGACTTTGTATCATGGGCTACTCTCTCTCTCTCTCTCTCTCTCTCTCTCTCTCTCTCTCACACACACACACACACACATACATGCACACATTCTCACAGTTCTTCACACCCTTCTTTTTCTTCTTAAATAAGTCTTTTTTTTAACTTTCCATAGGTCTGGTAGATATGTAACTGGTTATAGTATTCCTTCAGTTCTTTGTTCTGTTGTTCTTAGTGTGATTAATTTTTACATCATGTAGTACTGATGATTCTGTATAATTCAACAACTCAAAATGAATTACTACAATCATGAAAACATGACATACTTTTCCAGTCTTCTATCTCTCTCAACACAAAACACACACACACACACACACACACACACACACACACACACACAGTCTGCCTGCCTCCCTCTCTTTTACTCACACTGGTGCAGATGTGGACAACTGTAATAGGGCAGGGTCAGGGAGAACAATGGGCCAATCGATGCAGTGATGCGTCCGCGGCTGATGAATGGTGAAGTTAATTGGCTGGACGACTATAACGGCTGATCATAAGAATGAAAAATAAAAATAAATTAGCCCAGAATGGGTGCCAGGCCCACTCCCATCTGCACAGGCCTTGGGCTGTATCGATCCTGCTCAGGCACTTACGCTGTGATGTATTAGCGACATTGCGCTACCGTCCTAGCGCTTTAGCGGGCCACTCCGCTACTTCTTCCCGTTGCCCCGCCGGCTTGGATGTTATCTGGGACCCGAGCATAACTAGCACCCTATGCAGACATCAGTCGTCTAGCACTGACAGCAGCGGTTCTGCTGGCACGGGACGTGGCTAGCTCCGTGCCGTTGCGTTAGCGTAGCAGGCTAAAGGGCACGTCGCGAGGGGTGACTGATGGGGAGTGTTTGAGCTGTAATTGGCCAATGGAGAGCAAGGTTTGGATTCTTACTGTACGTGTGTGTGTGTGTGTGTGTGTTTGGGGGGGGTTGTTTTAAGAGAACAAAAGAATTGCAGTGATTCATGACGCCACACATCTGCTGGGTGGGTGAACGTAAGGGTGCATTATGCAGTCGTTTCCATTTTGGATTGCAGTGCAACGCACCGGGCAGATGGGTAAGCAGAGCTGGAGATGGTGGGATGCTGAGCCCCATATTCGTACACGCGCGTATTCACATGTCTTCATGCCTCTTTGGTGTGCACAGGTCGTATTTGAAGCCACGGTCTCGGCTGAGCAGAAGGGCTACATTGGCTTGGATGACATAGTGCTGCTGAACTACCCCTGCTGTAAGTACCTTTATGCACACACACACACACACACACACACATATGCAGTCTCTCTCTCCTCTGTCTCTCTGCCCTTCTGCTGAACGTGGGCGTAAGACCAGGTCATGCCCCTTGCAGGGAGAACAAACGACTCCTCCCCGTCTCTCCCCCTCCAGACGCTCTCCTCGCCCGAATGGGCGTGATGGAGGTGCATTTTCGCCCTCTTACGCCCGCCTGCCCGTCCCTTTCCTCCGCCTCGTCGCCCTTTGCGTCCAAGGCGCTCGTTTGTTTCAGAGAAATGGAAGAAGGAAACTCCCCCCCCGTCCTGCTTCACCGCACTGTGTGTTCATAATCCGCCCCTCTTCACAAGCGGGCGGGAAAACACGTCTCCGTCTCGCTACGCTCAAACGGCCCCATTCTTCCCTCCATTCTCTCCCTCCTGGTAGCGTGAGGCGCAAACCTCTCCTGTTGAAGAGGGAGGCGCAGACCTGTCCTGTTGTAGATTGGGTTGGGTGTTGTTTGGGTTTTTTTTTCTGATTCTGGTGCTAAAACCATAATTTTAAAATAATGCTGGTGTCTGATGTCTTCTTTAAAAAAACGACATTAAAGAATGCATGTAAGGCAAATTCAAAATTCTAAACATAACCCCCTCCATTTTGGGGAACCCCTTCTATGGATCATAAACTTCATTTGTGTGACGGGCAGGGTGTGCGAACTAAAAGGAAGCGATCACGCCAAGTCTCAGAGGAAAAGAGGGGTTTAATAAATAAAGTGCGCTAACCAAAATCCCGTGCACTGATCCAAATTAAGGATACAATAACCAGCAGTCAACTGGTACACAGACAAGGCATATATAGACAAACAAACTACCATCAGGGGAGGGAGCTAATAAGCCCCACCCACCTGAGGGAAGCACACAACGCAACAACAACAGGACAACTGCCGCTGTGCCGTAGGCGACCGGTAGGGGGGAGCCTCCCTCACCGTGACAGATCCCCCCACCAAGCCGCACTACGGCCCGATGTGCGGTTCACAGCGGCAGAACACAAGACGCCAGACGAAGGGGCAGGAAGGCGGGGACAAGGCAGGGAAACGCCTCCCTGCGGTCCCGGAGCTGAAACATAAAACATAGAACACAATTTAGCTCCCGCCTCCCTGGGCGGGACCCTGGACCGACTGGGCCGTCAACAAGACAAAACCACGCCCCAGTCGGTCACAGAGCCCTCACGCCCCCAAGGGCCCCACAAAGTGTGCGTGTGTGCAGGTTACCTCCCTACTACATAGTTGAACGTCTCCTGGACCAACCTCTCGGCTCGGGGGAAAACCCCTATATGGGGCCGAGAGTTCCCCTGGGCATCCCTAGAACGGCCGGGGAGACCGCCCCTCCTGGGGAGGTTCATAGCAGGGCGGACTCCTCCACTCTGCCGGAGGTTCCAGGGGGAAGTACTCCTTCCCCATTGTGGGCCGACTACTCCCCAGGGCGAACCTTCTCGTCATCCCGAGCACGAGGGGGGGACCTCTGTCTTCAGCAGGAGCTCTTCAGTCCGGAGCCCTCTGGTCACCCCACACACACGGGGAGCCCTTCCCCTCCAGGGAGGCTACTTACGACCAGGGCTCCGGTCACCCCATCACATAGGGGGCTCCTGCCTACTTTGGAGGTCCCACATGGTCCAGGGACTCCACTGTCAACCGTGGGAGGAACCTGCACACAGTACATAGCACACACACACACACAGACACAACACAGACGCGCACTTACCTGACTAGGGCCTCCCATAGGAGCTGCGCCCTCCGTGCCACAGGCCGTGGCACGGGACCCTCCATAGCCCCTCCCCCAAACGCCCCCTTGGAGGAGGAGCGTACGGGGAATTACATACAACAATTCACAAGCACGCTAAGACAAACACAAACACTAGGGGGCGTGTGTGCAGGCTACCTACCTACCATATAGTTGAACGCCTCCTGGACCTACCTCTCGGCCCGGGGCCAATCCCTGCACAGGGCCTGGAGTCACCCTGGGCAACCCTAACCGGCCGGGGAGGCCGCCCCTAATGGGGAGGTGCATAGCAGGGTGGACTCCTCCACTCTGCCGGAGGTTCCAGGGGGGAAGCACTCCTTCCCCACTGGTGACCGGTCACACCCCAGGACCAACCTCCTAGCCACCCCGAGCACGAGGGGGGACCTCTGTCTTCAGCAGGAGCTCTTCAGTCCGGAGCCCTCTAGTCACCCACACATCTGGGGAAACCCCTTTTTTCCCTTCAGGGAGGCCACTCATGACCAAGGCTCCGGTCACCCTACAACATAAGGGGGCTCCTGCTGTGGGCAGGAGCTCTTCAGACCGGAGCCTTATAGTCCCCACACGTACGGGGGGCCCTTACCCTTCAGAGGGGCTATTTACGACCAGGGCTCCGGTCACCCCATAACATCAGGGGGCTCCTGCCTACTTGGGAGGTCCCACAAGGTCCAGGGGCTCCACTGCCAACCTGTAGGAGGAACCTGCACACAACACATACACGCAGACAACACAAACGCGCACTTACCCTTTCACCGGCGGGCCTCCCTCAGGAGCTGCGCCGTCTGTGCCCTACTCACATAGAGGACATAGATGGTGGCACAGAACCTCACGCCGCACATACCCTCTCACCGGCGGGCCTCCTTCCAGAGCTGCGCACCTCTGTGCCCCTATTGGTAGCACAGGACCCTCCATTGCTCCCCTCCCCCAAAACACCATTAACAAACAAAAAGGGAGGGAGCACACGGGGAATTACATTTAACATAAACATATACACGAAGACACGACCCAACACGCAAGACAAACGGCAGACGCCCCTTCCACTCACTAGCTCAAGCCCGCAGTCTCACACACGCATCACACACATCTCACACATGCACATGCACAAACACAGACTGCGGGCGAGCACTTTTAGCGAGAAGGCGCCGCCCCCTGGGGGGAGAGCGCTATCGGGTCTCTCGCTTCAGTCACCGCCGTGCCACACAACGTGCTATACAAATACACAAACAAACAAGCACGTAGGCACGACGGGACGAGCGGTTTGCACCCCAGCTCTCCTCCACATACATTCAAACAACAGAATCTCACGTAGACAAACACTTACCACGAGACATGACCACAAACGAAGGAGAAAGTAAAGGAGACTGGCGGCTTCCGAAAGGTGGCTGGTTATTCTGTGACGGGCAGGTGTGCGAACTAAAAGGAAGCGATCACGCCAAGTCTCAGAGGAAAAGAGGGGTTTAATAAATAAAGTGCGCTAACCAAAATCCCGTGCACTGATCCAAATTAAGGATACAATAACCAGCAGTCAACTGGTACACAGACAAGGCATATATAGACAAACAAACTACCATCAGGGGAGGGAGCTAATAAGCCCCACCCACCTGAGGGAAGCACACAACGCAACAACAACAGGACAACTGCCGCTGTGCCGTAGGCGACCGGTAGGGGGAGCCTCCCTCACCGTGACAATTTGAGGACTACAAAGCATCTTGATTCTTCACATCGTGTGAGCTACATTTAGCAGCACAGGCATTTAGCTAAATGAATACTAAATGAATAAAACTACGTGATTCTCCACTTTCTAGCCTTCATAAATACATGGGCAGACTTCTCTCGGAGTTGGTGATGTGGCCACCACAGCAGGAACCTGCATGCAGTTCAGGTTGAGAGAAGCTTGTGGACGTATCTTATTTACAAAGGGTCTATATTATCGCTGCTAGCAGATTTTGGTCTAAACTAAAGAAACAAAATGTGAACTTGAAACCATTGCTAATTGACTGTATCTGTCATAAGTGTAAAATTATGCAAATTTTAGTTTTTCACCAAACCGTGTCTTTAAGTGGCACTAAAATCTGCATTGCGGTTTGGTCCAGTAGATACTGGTCATATAGTAATTGGTGCCATACTGGTACTGGATTTTGGTACCCAGCCCTAGCTGTGGAGGGAGGATCAGCTCTCTCCCATTATAGAAGGGAGTGTAGCCCCATCCTGTTCTAGGGGGAGGTGAAACACTCTCCTGTTCTAGATGGATGTCTCTCCACCCAGCCTGTAGCACCCACTAAGCTGTGCTTGACCCATTTCATTTTTATTCCACTGCCTTGAAATGGATATCACTTTGCCTCCAAATGAGCGCTACCACAGTTACACGACATGAAGGGTAATACCAGCTCGATCTAAGTGACATCTAGGTACATTTATCCAAGACCATTTACTAATAGCTAAACATGGTCTAATTTACACTGTTGTAAGCACCCTTTAGCTAGGGTTAGACTTAGCATAATGGTGTTATAAAAGATAACTAACGGTCTACCACGCATGTGACTACACGCATGTGACTACAGTTGTCTGCAGATAGGACATTCATAGCACATAAAGGTACAGGTTGCTGAAACTTCACACTCTAGGGGACACAGGTGTAAGTGCATAGAATGTCACGATAAATAGAAGCGATTCTGCTTCAGATGCTGCGGATGTTTTTTATCCGTCTGCGTGCCCACGCCAAGCACATCTCTTCTGTCTCCCACCACGTCTGGATTACTGCCGCCATATTGCACAGTGGACATCACAGGGGCCCCGGGGACAGTTTCCCTTGGAGCTGGTGGCTCTTTCATCCCACCACGACAAGGTTTCTCCGGGACCCTATGCCTGTGACGCAACGCCCCCCCCCCCACCCCACCTCCCAAGAAGCACCTCCCACCTGCCCAGCCGCTCAATCCCTGCCACATGTCACGGGCTTCTTGGAGAGCTGAAGCTTGAGAAACAGCAGGTTTCTCTGTCTGCTGCATCGTTATTCATTTGTTCGCAGGTAAATGTAGCCTGTGCACTTTGCAGTTTGGGCTCCAGTCAGTGTCTGAGAAGGCAGGTGTCTTTTCAAATAAGGACCAGTAGTGTAGTAGGCGTATGTGCTAGACTTTTGGCTGTGCAGTATCATGTTCAAACATGCCTTCTCGCTGTCGCTTGTGTGTATGTGACCATGCATGCGCCCCCATACACACACACACACACACATACTGTCACTCTAACCTTAACCTTAGCAACCAAAAGTTCATTTTTGTTTTTTTTTTCCATTCTCTCGAGTAAATTTCATTTTTCCTCAAGAAGACAAATGTAACATGGCCGCCACATTCCAACTGTCAACATTTGACCCTCACGAAGACAATGACAGCGAGCGCATGCGAGGTCGTCAGCATGCAGCGTCTCTCTCCCACCTTCCCCTTAGCAAAAAGTAGTATACGTAAAGTTCATTTTATTAAGTATACTTCAGTATAAGTATAAGTATAGCAAGTATACTACAGACCATATACTTTAAGTGTACTAGAAAGTATACCAATTTAATACTTCTTCGGACTAAATTGGAACATTTCTAGTTTATAAAAGTATACTTTAAAGTTCATTTTAAGTTTTTAAAAGTACACTTTATAGTACAAAACTAGTATACTCATCTATATGCTATCAATGTACTTGGTATATCCCTCTAGTATGTTTAAAGTATACCACAAGTACACTTATCAATATACTGCCATTGTACTAGTTATATACTTCAAGTCTATATTTATTTTATATTTTAAGTATACTGTTAAACATTGATTATTTCACTAGTTCACTTTAAGTTTACTTGGCATATTACTTATAGCTTAAAATGTATGTATTTGAAATACACTCCTTAAAATATTGTCATGGCAGTGAAGAAAGAAGTCTCACATGAGAAGCTCATTTCAGCTAGAAAATGAACTTTAAAATACTTCATTGCCTTTAATGGCAACTACCTCACCCAGCCGCACCCACATCACAGTGAGGGTGCTCCCGGCTTTCCTCACAGAACAAACACATATGCATCCTCCACACACTTATAACTAAAAACAGCAAAATAACTACATGCAAACTCACACATTAAACGGATTATTTATAATTTCCAGTCTCTCTCGCCTATCTCCCAGCAACCTCTGCTGACGAGTGGGCGGGGCTTGTCAATCTGTATGTCGGCGCCGTCTCAGTATTCTTAAAGTTTACTGTATGTACACAAGAGTGTGATGCATTTACAAAATCACAAGACAGAATGTTGAAAACAAGTTCGATATATTTTCAAACATTTCACACATTTCAAAAACAAATACATATGATATAAATTCCTTCCTTACTGGAGAAAATGAAAGGAAAAAGTGCACATTTGCATTAAATGTTAAGCATGAGTCATTGACTTGACCTTATTATGCACTTGGAGCAATATAGTAAGTATTATACAAGTGTAAGTCTTGGTATACAAGTGTAAGTCTTGGTATTAATGTACTCAGTCTTAGACTTCTGTTTATACTTCTGTGTATAAGCCAAGTATACTTCACTATACTATTCTTAAGTATCTAAAATTTAGTTTATAAAAAGTCACCTTCAAGTATACTTCCTCAGTTTTAGTAAAAAAATAAGTCATAGTACACTTGAATAAACTTATTTTTTGTAAGGGTTGAATAAAGTCTTAGACTTCTGTTTATTTTTCAGTATAAGGGTATACTTCACTATACTATTCTTAAGTATTTAAAAAATAGTTTATAAAAAAGTAACCTTCAAGTATACTTCTCCATTTAAATAAAAAATAAAAGTAGGCCTGTGTTTTTAGGGTCTTGTCGACTTCTCCATCTAAATGATAAAGAGGCCTGTGTTTTTAGTGTCGGTACTATTTAAATATGAGTCACAGTGTCTGAAATGAGGGGAAAACAGGCAGACGGGGGACAAAATGGAACTTTACCACCTGTGGCTAACAAACATGTGGCTGTGGCGAACATAAACATGTGGCTGTGGCTAACAAACATGTGGCTGTGGCGAACATAAACATGTGGCTGTGGTGAACATAAACATGTGGCTGTGGCTACCATAAACATGTGGCTGTGGCTAACATAAACATGTGGCTGTGGCTAACAAACATGTGGCTGTGGCTAACATAAACATGTGGCTGTGGCTAACATAAACATGTGGCTGTGGTGAACATAAACATGTGGCTGTGGCTAACATAAACATGTGGCTGTGGCTAACAAACATGTGGCTGTGGCTAACATAAACATGTGGCTGTGGCTAACAAACATGTGGCTGTGACTAACATAAACATGTGGCTGTGGCTAACATAAACATGTGGCTGTGGCTAACAAACATGTGGCTGTGGCTAACAAACATGTGGCTGTGGCTAACATAAACATGTGGCTGTGACTAACAAACATGTGGCTGTGACTAACATAAACATGTGGCTGTGGCTAACATAAACATGTGGCTGTGGCTAACAAACATGTGGCTGTGGTGAACATAAACATGGCAATGATTAGTCGCTTGTTGAATGAGCGTAGAGCCACACGTCTCTACAGTGACAGTTGAGTCCAGTGCCACAGATGTTACCAACAAGCAGACTGCTGACCTTAGAAGAAAACACCATCACACTACAGGCAGACTGCTGACCTTAGAAGAAAACACCATCACACTACAGGCAGACTGCTGACCTTAGAAGAAAACAGTGCCACGCTACAGGCAAGAGGGTTCGTTGGCTGATTATGTCAGCTCCTCATCAGTGTTCTTGGCAGTCAAGTCCTCCCATCTCCTCCCAAGCTGGAGCAAGCTAGCCAAAGCCTCACCACGCCCCAAACCTGCTCCGCACGGGACACCCATCATTCTTCGGGTCCACTGGTACCAGCTTAAGGAACCAGGGATTAGTGAGGCTAGACAGTGACGAGCTGTTGGTCCAGGGCCACAAAATCTGCTTCTGCAAGGACAGCGATAAGTATGTTCTCATGGCTGAACCTTACAAATCAGGTTTGTGTCAGTGCTCATTGTGTCGATGTTATGTCAGTTTAATAATGCTATTGTGTACTTTCTTGAGAGATTCTTCTATATGTGAGGTTTTAAATTGTGGTGTCAAAGGAGTTAGGCAGGAAAGGCCGTGGTCTCCTCTGCTAGAGCCGTGTGCTTGGGGGTGAGGAGGTGCTGTTTCCTCCTTTTGGTTTGCTGAATTTTTTCTCATGGTGAACTCATGGTGAAACATTCATGATGAACCCCTGGTGAGACATTCTTCTCCCCTGCTCAAATGGGGTTTTGGTCACTGCTCTGTTAATGCGGAGTATCAGTTATTCTTCTTGTATATTGCTTACAGTACACTCCATTATCATTCCCTAAGCTAAGGTGGTAATTGACCTTATGAACATTACATTATGTACCATTGAACTTAGGTACCAAAATAGCATTTATGCAAGAGAGTCACCTTAAGTCATAAGATCATCTCAGAATCCATAGGGGCAGGGCTGGCCAGCTCCACAATTCCTCATTCTCTAGCACAGCTTGAGGTGTAGCGATCCTTATTCATAAATCAGGCCCATTTTCGGTCTCCACAGTCAGACCCAAACTGGTGCTTTGTTAGAGTCACTGGGAAGATTTTTGGAACCCAGCTCATTCTAGTCAGTTGTTTATGGCCAAACTTGTATAATGGGGTCTTCTTTAAATCATTATTTTCACTTCCTGACTTAAACTCAAGTCAGTTAATACTTGGAGGGGATTGTAACTGTTGCCTTGACTGCTGTTCAGACAATTGCTCGAAACAGACGTTCTGCCCTCTCTAAATAAGCAAAGTCGTTCTGTCATTTTTAGAGCAATTTGCCATGTCAGATATCTGGTGCTCTTTTAAAAAATCCAAGTCGATATTCTTCTTTTCCCCTCTGTCAACAATTCTTTTTCACAGATTGATTTTCTTCCTTTTGGACAATAGTTTCGCCCTTCTGTCAGTCCCTGCTTATGTATCTGCACTGTAATATCTGACCATGCAGCTGCCATTGTAGACATCTCTTTCTTGGGTGGTTCTTTGACATGGTTCCTCTGGCGATACTGCACTCAAGAGTTCAAGACTATAAACAACTGCGCTGGCCTGTTCATTGTAGTTGATATTAATTCCAATATTTCTGTGGCTATAATCTGGGAAACATGCAAGGTGTATCTCAGAGGAGAACTTGTATCTTTTCTCTGCTCGTCAGAGGATTGATACAGAGAATTGGTCCAAACCTTTAAAGGATTAGCAGAACTTGTGGATAAGGACGCAATGTCTCTCGTCCTGACCCTCGCCAAGCTGTTCCTCACCACAAAGGTGGGATATTATATTCTAAGTTCATAAAGTGACAGTTTAAATGTGACACAAAGCGTGTCATTTTTAGCGTGAGTTTGGTGATAAAGCTAACAGATAAAAATGAACTTCCTTGTACATCAGTTACGCAAGTCTTCGTCCCCACATCTCATTACTCAGATTGGCGCTCCCAGTGGCTTCACAGTTAACCCACAAATGATTAATGATCAGTTTATGAATTTTTATGTGGCCATTCTGAGAGTAACGCTGACAAAGCACAATTTGCTCTACATCTTCCGAAAATTGACTCGGAAACTGCTCCTAAGCTAAACAAACCTTTTTACCGTAGATGAAATTGAAAGCTCCATAAAATGAATGCAAAACAGATAATGTCCAGGTGTTCTGGCAGAAGGTCTAAAGACATTCTCAAACAAATTAACACTACTGCTGCTTAAGACGTTAAGACGGTTAACGACTCCTTTGAAGCTGGCCTTCTCTCTCCCACCCAACGTCAGGCCATCATCTCCTGTGTACCCGAGGAAGGGAAGGCCTCCACATTAAGCTCTTGGTTAAGATACTAGTGCAATGCTTAAATCCTGTTCTTCCTTCCTATTATCAATACAAATTAAACTGGCTTCATTAGAGAGTGCCTCTCATTTCACAATGTTAGACAATTACTGAATATACTTCTTTTCAGTACTTTAAGTACTTGGCTGTCAATGTGACTAAAGATTTTAAGGATTTATTTGATAAACATTTCCCTCCTTTGCTCACTCATTTAGCCGATGATTTCCAGCATTGACCTCGGCTTTCTTTATCTCTGGCCAATAGGAGAAATACCATTAAACGAAAATACTCTGTACTTTTTTTATATCAGTTTCACTGCATAATCGTTTTCATTCCAAAATCCTTTTCCTCCTCACTTGATAGCTTGATAGTTCAGTTGGTATAAAAAGTCCCAAGGATACAAAAATACATTTCCCAGAATCCAAAGAAAGTGGGTTGACTGGATCCTCATTAATTTCTTACTTTATTACTGATCAACCAACGTGCTGCCTACCTTGTTATACTACTTTGAGAAGCCCAGAGACCAACCATCACCGTGGTTACATGTGCCTCCTCGTCAACCTCCAGCCTGACTTCCCCATGTGTTCCCCTCAACCACGCAAATAATGTAAGACTGTTATTAAAAAAAAAGTCATTTAAAGATTTGGATCCGGCTTATACGGCATTATGGATTTCCCAATAACCGTTTATGACCACAATTATTCCCCCTTTCCATCTTAGATGGCGTGTTTGCAGTATGATTGCTGATTATGGCATCAGATGCATAAAGGACACGTATATTTCTGGAATAGTTGCTTCATTTGATCAGCTAATCAGCTCGTTCGGCTTCCCAGAACCAACTTATTCCACATGCGTACAAATCCACGTTTGTAAAAATATACATACATTTATTCGAAGTTTACTGCTCTACCGCAGCAATCAACACATTAAAAATGAAACTGTGAAGTAAAGGCACTGTTTCCAATTTATGAATATCCTGATGTATATGTCAGTGGTCAGTGGTTCTCGTTGTGAAGATCTTGGCCTGGATATAGGTACTGCGGGCGATCCTGGGGGGCGAATGCACAGTTTGAACGCTCCTTTCTGCTCAGAGTGCAGTTCCACAGTATAAGATCGTGCATAGAACATGATGGTCTGAGAGCACGTTTGCACATATGTATTCTGGTACCAGCGCTCAGTGTGACAGGTGCCACCGTTGTCCTGCCAGCCTCATTACACATGTTCTGGACTTCCTTCCCCTCGTCGGGCAACCCTGTTTTTGTCTCCCTCTCTGCTGCCGCTGCTGAAGTCACTCGCCACGCGCCCTTAGTCGCCCCTGCCGCAGTCGGGCCACACGCCGCCATCGCACTTTTCGACGGCTGTTTTCGCCCTCATCGCAAGGTGACTCATATTTATCCACTGGATAATCCCTCACCTACTGTCCCTATCCCTTTGGATTAAAGATGGATTTTTTTTTATGAAACTGGTAAAACTGAGAAGTATTCTCTACGAAGGCTCCGGGTTGAGAGTTTAACAAAATATGGTTGCCTGTCCTAAATCTCAACGACATTCAGCCACAGTCACAGTCTGACTGGTCTCTGTCACTGCACCGAGCGTGCCGATAACACCCTTTTATCCCGTACATTATTTACTATTCATTTATTTTATTCTGATGTATATCTCTGTATATTTGGAGGTTGTGTTTAATTATTCACTTGCTTGTTCATTTATTTCGAGCGGGTTGGCTTTGTGTTCAGTTTTAATTATCTGTCGTACCTTCTCGCTGACTGCAATCTATGATGTACTGTCAAGTCAGCTTAAGGCACAGTGATAGCTGGGTATGTATCGAAATTGTATTTTTTTTTTAAATCTGTGTAAATAAATCATAAACACACATACTCCTCCATAAATACTTTATGTCCTTGTCTTGCACTCCTAGGGTGACTGTGAGTGGCTCCTTGGCTGGAGGTTATTAAACACACAGTGAGGCGGCGAGCACCAGTCCCTCTGGCCCTTCAGTGCTCTAATCCTTTCTGAGGGGGCTTCATCCAGCCTGATGCTAATGAATGGAAATGGGCCGGGGTGTTTATGAGCTAATGAAACCCACAGAGCCTCACGGCGTCTCTTTTCAAATTGGCCAGGCTTTGCGGGAAGCGTCCTCGTCTCCCGCCCTCGTCTCCAGAAGACTCGGGCCGGATACTCTCGGCGCTTTATCGTTTTTTTCGCCCTCGGGCCACGAGAGGGAACCTTTGTTTTGGATGGCTACACCTCTGATGGTGCAGTTGTGGCACAGGAGTGTGGTGGAGATGCACGGCAGAAGCCGGCGTGGGCTAGAAGGGCTTCGCAGCCCCACCCCCCCCGGCTGAGTGCATATGGTTCGGCTCATCGGGCCTATCATGTTCGTTAAATAAGCACCACTCTTATTAGGAGTGCCAGGTTTGTCCTTGCACCCACACACGCACACACACATTCGCACTTGTTAAAACATATGTGACTTTGCTCGGATGGAATTCGCTTTGGATATTGCAATAACGTTCTTGCTTATCCATTCCAGCAAACTAGAAGATGGTGGTGTTGTCCCTCACAAACGTGTATTTGGTCCCCACACACACACACACTGCAGCCACACAAACCTTCCCCCGGTAAAGGCTCATTCCCAGCTCTCTGTCCAATCGGGCAGCTTTCCAACTTGATCACTCTGTTCCCTGGTGTCTGTTTAGCTATTTCCAAGACTTAATTGTACTAAGCCGTATTAATAGCATAATGAATATTTTACACAGGCCAAGTTTGACTCAGGCCTTTAATAAACCAACCACATCACTCCCTCTCTGCTTAAAGAATAAAAGAAAAAGAAAAGAAAAAAAAAAAGAGGCCACTGGAGGATTGGGCCACCCTGTTTTCCCAGAACCCCGGACCCACCAGAGCCAGGTGCCCCAGGCCACTGGACCCAGATCAGGAGCTGGAGAGCGGCCAGCTAGGCTGGGGTGCATCTTCCCCCCCCCCCACAACCTCTTCCTCCGGCGGGACACGGAGGCATCGCTGCCCCTCTGTGGCTTCTCATAATGTCCTCGCATTGGTGATCGTTGTGCTGCACGAGCCGCAAACCATACTGGGCGCCGGCGCGGCCCGAAAATCGACTCCCCATGCAAAATGGGTGGGGGGGGGGAGGAATGAATGGGAGGGTGTTGCGATTAATCAGGGTCACCCGAGCCAATCACATTAATCGGCCCGCAGCTCTCGAACAGCTTTGCTAAGCACAACGGCATCGTGGAAATAACGGTGGGCGTTATTTCTCACGGCTGTGAAAACGCCGTGGACCATAAAGCTTGGGCTCTCCGAGGTTAACACGCCCCTCTCCCCCTTATACATCATGCAGAACTTTGACATGATTCATTGCATGTTGCCTACACTTAAATACGTGGTCGAGCTGTACCATAAAGAATGCCAACTGTATAGCCGTTAGCAATCAATTCCGTCCGCTGCCATGCGGTACAATAACTGTGATTATGGAGGACGTTATTCCCTGACCTACTGTAGATGTTGTAATTTCTCCACAGCATTGTGTGAACCTGCTGCTGGAATCAACCTCAAGTGACCGCCCAGGGTTTTAGACATACTGTTTGAGTCACTGGGTTTAGACAAAGTCCTCAGGGGTCTTTGTTAATTGTTACAAAATTGCCAGTACCTCACCACATGCTCCAATAAGCACCTTCACCTGCTTCTTAATTGCGCGAGCCCTCCCCCGACAACGCAGGCCGGGCGGGACGCAACATTGCAAAAACGTGCATTCAAAGGCTACAAACGTGCTCATATGTTTCATAGCTGCATTCAGCAGCCGCTGTGCTCCCACGGAGACGGGGCCTCCGGTGTTAGACAGATGGAGCTGTTGAAAATCGAAAAAAAAATGGCTGCTTTGAATGCAAAGGCTACTGTTGTTTGCCCATTTCTCTGAAGTGGACACATTTCTCAGGCAGACGTTTCAAAAGCGATGTTGCCTTTACGAATCTCCCCGAGATGTTCTAAAGCAGTATATTAAGAAGAGAATAGGACTCAATCAGCTGCAGACCGCATATGATGAATGCCATTGCTTATCAGAAGTTATTAGAGGTAATGGCGTCAGTAAAATCATAATAACATTGCCCCTATGGTGGGTAATGCTAGCCTGTTCCTTTCATCTGAAAGTACACAAGTCCATAATAATCCGTCGCAAAGTGTTAGAACTGTCCACAGCGGGTGTCTTAAGAAAGTTCTGAATGCATTAATTGGTTTTATATCTCACCCTCCATTATAGCTGAGACCTATTAAACAAGCAATAAAATTCTATACAGTGGCAGTTCCGATCAGGCGCTTGGCAGGGCGCTGACACAGAACAAATCGAGATTTTCATCAGGCCCATTCATGACGCCTTCTTTCCGACGGGGTCCTTTCAGTCCAATGGCCCTCCATGCATTTGCCGCCTGCCCGTCATTGCCCCGTGCTGCCAGGTTGGTGCGATTATGCACGCAGCCTTCACAGGGGCGGTGCAGAGGCTCTTTGCACTTCAATTTCAGCTTTGCACAAAGCCCTGGCACGAGCATCGCTATTACAGCCGGAGCACTTAGAAATCTGAGCACCTGCCTTTTGGAAACACAGAAATCTTAATCGCCAGTTCTCATGGTTCCTAGGTTATTTATTAGACTTCCTTTCTTTTTTTCCCCCTCCTTTTCCGAGTACCTTTTGATCACCGTGTGGTAGAAATGCTTCCAAGAATATGGTAATTGGCCTCTTTCTGGCACTTCAGGGTTCCCGCTTTGGGATCTGTGGGTTCGATCTCTCGTTGAGACCCTTAGATTTGGGATCTGTGGGGTCAATCTCTCGTTGAAACCCTTATCTCTGCCCAGGAGGATCTCTTGAGAGCAGATTCATGAGAACGTGCAGCCGCTGTTATGGTGCATGGGCTGAAAACATCGTGTGTACAAAAGCCAAAAATTCGTGACCCATGAAACAAGCTGGAGCATCCCAGCCGGAACATCTCGGCCAGGGGCTGCGGGCGGGGCCTCCGGGAGCAGACGGGTGCACCTCGTCTTTCACGATTAGCATTGTTCAGAATCCATTAATGGGGAGATTTAGTGGCGAGGCAGTCGGAAGCAATCTTGCCATCCATCAGTTTTAAAAGTCATGCATTAACCCATATAATGATCACAGGGAAGACTATGAAAGACTAGAAGACATGGAAGGAAAAGGGGACGTTTATTTCTTTTGCCAGTCGAGAGCAGCTGATGAATTTCTTCTGGTTAATAATTCCATAAACCAGGAACAGGAAAACGAAAAGGGTTTGGCTGGTTTGGCTCTTGGTATGCGAAGGCGACATCTCGCTTAATCAATTGTGGCTCGGGGAGCGAATGAAAAACAAGCTAGAGAACCGAGGAGAACTTGGCCTGGAGATCTGCACTGGAGCCTTCCTGATGGACCTATCAATGAAGCTCCAGGCAGGGAAGTCCAACCGAATCAGAGTCCAGGAAGGAGACATAGGGCTGGCCCAGGGTGAAAACATCCCGGAGGCCAGCTGTGATGAGCAGGGAATACATTACCTAGAAAGATGGGGAATCGGGCTTGTTAAAATCCGTGCGCTGCATGATTAGGTGCAGAGCGGACGGCTGCTGACGGCTTCGTGCGTCCTTTATTCTCGCAGATAAGGTGCCTCATTTCACCAGGCTGGGAGACGTGGAGGTGAATGCGGGGCAGAACGCCACCTTTCAGTGCGCGGCAACCGGACGCACGTCAAAGACGGACCCTTTCTCCATGGAGGTGAGTGAGTGAGTGAGTCTGCCTGTGTTTCTGTGTGTGTGTCTGTGTGTGTGTGTTTGTGTGTTTTCCATCCCACCTTCTGACACTCAGGTTTCCAGGCATATCCCAGCATGCTTGACTGACCCTGCTCCATGGATGACAGCCCACCACTTGAAGCTCAACCACAGCTAAACCGACCTTCTGTACATCCCGGGAACGCCCAATCCACGATATGACTTCACCGCATCTTTCGAATATGCCCTGATGTCACCATCGGAAGCTGCCTGGGCAGAACTTTGGACAACCAAAGTTCTCGACTCATTTTTCAGACCTGATAGGGTCTTTCAGGTTTCTTCGAACGTGCGAAGGATTCTGCCCTTTCTCTCACAGGTGCTACTCTCACAGAAGCGCTCGCGCACTCTCTCGTCATTTCAAAGCTAGACTATTGCAGCTCCGTCTTGTTGGTCTTCCTCTGCAGGCCATCAGACCTCCACAACAGATCCATAATGCAGCAGCACGACCGGTCTTCAATCTTCCAAAGTTCACATGTCGCTCCACTACTGCATTGCCGTCACCGGCTTCTAGTAGCTGCCCGCGTCGGATTTAAAACCCTGATGCTCGTCTACAGAGCCAAACATGGACTAGCCCCTCTTTACATGATGACAGTGATCAAAACCTGATCCCTACCTTGAGTACTACGAACCTCAAGTACAGCTCGCCGTGAAACGCCATGCTTAAAGTCTAATGGTGGACAAGCGTGGAAACTATTGTCCTGGCTGCAGATGGTGGAATAATTTGGTCATTTACTTTCATCAAATTCAGACTGAATGTTTATCTAATTGTGGAATATTTAAAGGGCCAGTAATCCGGAGGAATGGAAACTACTGATCGACTGGGTTCATTTTGTTTTTGTGTGCGTCATTCTCTGATATGGAACTCATGCTTATTTTGCACTTCTTGGCATTGACGTTGCTTCCTGTATTTCAGCAGTATTCTGGTTCAATGGCATCTTGACCCCTAACCTACTGTTCTGGCTAGGTAGCATGAAAAGATGTAAAAAACACTTTTGGAAGTTCCTCTGGATAAAACCGTCCGATAAATACCTAAAGTGTATGGAGCGAGTGTCCACGCAGGAGATGCGGCGTATCACACCCTTGTGTAGACTCTCAGGAGCCGTCCCAAACGCACAAGCCCCCTCTGCTGTCTGGCCTTCACCAGCTAATTTCACAGTTAATTCATCAACTGCACTTAATGCCGACGGCCACTCAGGCCCCTCCGTCGTCTGCTGCTCTACCGCGCGTCTGCTGCGGGGCTCCCGTCCCAGGGGTCATCCCCCCCCCCCGCTGTCTCTGCTACCTTCGTCAGCCGTTGTGGGTAGCCATCAGCGCGCACCGGTAGTCTTCGCCGGCACCTCAGGGAGCTTGGTCACGTGACCCACGCCCTCTCCTTGAAGCTGCCGCGTCTAAAGCGCTTTCGAGGCGATTGAAGTTTTGCGGCGAGGACCTGCTGCAAATGAGCTCTTGACGCTGGATATTCCGCCACTGGCTTTAGTCACAAGCAGGGGCTCCTCCCTCCAACCCCCCCAATCCCCCCCCACACCCACTCAGTTCTTTGCCATTTCTTTTTATACGCTGATGTCTTTTATATGTAAATCCGAGTCCTATAAATCCCTTTCTGGACAGGGAAATACGTTTTCAAATACGCTGCATGAGTGCGTGAACGGATACCTCCGAAAATCGCACGCACGTGTGCTCGCACGCGTACTTGCATGCACTCTCTCACATATAGGCACACGCGTAACAGCGTGGGGCGGATATGAAACGGAGCGATGTCGATTGCTTTCTGCCCAAGAGATTTTTGTAGTGGTTACTTTGGTACACTTTACAAATAGAATGTGAAAGTACACACACACACACACACACACACACACACAGGCACTTCATTTCCACTCAAAAGGCTTAATTAATCTTTGACGGCACTCCTTAAACACTCCACCTAAGGACGTGTGTGTTCTCAATTGCATCTTCACTGCTTTCTTCTGCCACAGTGTCCAGAGCCAGAGATAAACAGCGTTGCTAGTTTATCGGCGTTTCCTATTTGCAGCACTGTAGCTGGCAATGGGCTATTATGGCCTCTGACCACAATCGTGACCACAGAAGGACGTTTGGGCGCCGTTTGATGGACTTTGATCCTCGGAGCTCGGGCGGAGCCCCACCCGGACCGGTCCGCTCACGCAGATTGGCAAAAAGGACCATCCTGCACCATCCTCGTCCGGGTTGCCAGATCTCCGCCGGGAACCACCCATTACGTCTGGGAGTGGCCGAGACTCACAGTCGCGGGCACACCCACAGTCCGAGCCTGCTTCCAACAAACCACGTAATGAATCTGGCAGAAGAAGGGAGGTGTTTGCCGCAGATCACCCTCGAAGGTTTAACGACGCTGGCTAGTTGCCAACAAGTTTATTTGCATTCGGCGTCTGCCGTGCCGCTGCGATCAAAGAGGAACATCTGTAATCAAACCGAGCTGCAAATGGACAACTGAAATTCAGTGGGGGGCAGGGAGGTGGGGGGGGGGGGGTGTTTTTGTTCAGCCTTTAATTGTGAGGGACAATGTTGGAGGAATCCTTCATGCGTTCAGGCCAATTCCAGCTGGAGAGACCAAACATTGTGCCACACCTGAGCGTGGGAATGCCTCACACCTCCGGGAGGTTCGCAGTGCCGATCGCAGGGAGGTTTTTTGCATCGCCGCCCCCTGCTGCGTCGTGGATGCCGGCGCCGCCTGTCTCTGGATTCACGCTTTCATCCTTCGCGGCACGTCCGGCTGACAGATCCGTCTCTGCCCTCAGACTGAACTCTGGGAAATGCACACGCATGTGCACCCACCTGTGTGCCGAGTGCATGCTGCCTCTTCATTTCCTGTTTCTCCACTCCAGCTGGAAGGAGAGGCACTTCGCAATGGCACTTACAGTGCTAGCTGCTGCTTTGTTAAAACACCTGTGTGTGTGTGTGTGTGTGTGTGTGTGTGTGTGTGTGTTTTACAGAGATATATGGAAAGTGAGAGGGCATGCTGGGTTCAAGAAAGCAAGCTTGTGCTGTGACATTTATAAATTTCTCATCAGCCCCTCAAACGCCCTCGTCTCTCTCGTCTTCCCATTACAGTAGCTATGCTGTCACCTTCTCCTTTCTTTCAGACCTTCCTATTCCTGCGCCCTTCCTGCCTCGTCACCGATGATACTTAGTGTCCGCGTAGACGTTTACATAAGTGCCCAGATACTCACTCGTCGCGCTCTGTGCATAAAGGGTTCCTTCCCTCTACGGATGTAATTAAACGAACCAGCAAATGTATGTTTAAAAGTTTAAAAGCCTCTTAAAAGAACAGGTGGAACTGATCTGAGATGTTTCAGCTCGTGCCTGTAGGGGAGAACGCTTTTTTATCACCGACCGGAGCATTTTCATCGATCATGATTTTGCACTGAGTGATTGAAGAAACCCAGCTCAGTGTAGCTTAAAACCCACTGAGGCAAACCTATGTGGCTACATTCTCAGAAGGTCCAGCGATTGACAGCACAGCCACATTCACCAAGGCTAATAACTGTTATTTGACAGGGGAGTCAAACCTGGAGTGTGACTGTCATTGGCAAATATATCGGGAAGAGCAGCAGTAATATTGTTGTGTGAAGACCTCTGTATAACCGTAGCCTGCAATTCTGTGAAGTCTCCTTTAATGTCCATATTTGTTCAAAAAGTCCAAAGTATTAATTGCATTTTGGTTTTTGAGATCATTACCTATACAACATTCTCTCTCTCTCTCTCTCTCTCTCTCTCTCTCTCCACTTCCTCCAGAGGCGTAATGGAGTTCTCATGGTACCTTACTCTCTCAGCTCATTAGTTGGGGAGCGGCGATTGGTGGCATGGTTTCAGATTGGTGGAACCCAGCGTGGAGAGCAGGACCTTTACCGCTGTATTACACAGTCCTCTTACGGAGCTGCTGTATCCAACTTTGCTGAGCTCATTGTCAGAGGTAACGTCTCGCTTGCTCTCTCTCTCTCACACACACACACACACACACACATATATAATTATTTCCAATCTTACATACACTCCCACTCTCCTTTTAAAAGATCTAGAGAGTGGGAGGACAAAGGCAGGGAAGAACACATGTTGTTAAGCTGTGAAGCCTCAGACTGATCCATGCAGGTTCCTATCATCACAGTGTCGTGATAAGCCACGTGACCCTCCCTATAATCACCAACGTGCAGCCAAAAAACATAAAGACGAACCTTTAAGTCCTGCTCGTTCCGTCTCGGCAGGTTGTTAGACTGACAGCGGCTAATGACTGTCTGTCTCACCGCTTCCCTTTCCTGCCTTTGACTAATTCCTCCCTCCTGCTGATTCTCCATCCCCCCACTCAACAGAGCCAGTGCCGTACCTAAAATCTGCAGTTAGCAAACAAATGAATTGCCTGCCTGCTGTTTGTTGCCGTGCGCAAGAGATCTTCCGGTGGCTCGGTGCAAACAAAGATCAAAGACGCCAGAACAGGCAACGTCGTTTCTGGTGGAGATCCGTCACGGTGATGGAGGGCATGCTGAACCTCCTGGCTGCTCGGCGTCACGATACGTCCTGCTGTTGTCCAGCGCCGGGCACTTAGAAGTAGGCTTGCTCGGATCCACAGTGCGGGCTGTATTGTGCCAGCACGCTGGACCTGAAAAGAAAGAATTGCTAGCTTAAAATAGCTCTAATGAATTCATTTGTTGTTTCCAAATTGATCGGGAATGAGTTGATTATCTTTATTTATACACAACAAAAAGACTTTTTTTTTTTCTTTTAGACAGACAAAAAGAACGAAAACAATATAAAATTAAAACAGGTGTATGTTTTTTTTTAAGAATGTGATGCAAAATGAACTGAAGTGCAGACTAATATGATGAATGAACAGGAAATGATTTACTGTAGACCACAGTATAAAATCACAACTGTGCATGACCATGCAAATCCAGAGGTGGCAGTGCTGGGAATCAGTGAGCGTGCACGTCTAGCAAACTAACCTGGCCTTTGTAATTTGCAGCTTATTGAGGTTTATGTCATGACTCTAATAGGCTATGTCAGTGTACAGTATTTGGCACTCTGCCAGGTTGTTAGCTGTTGCTAAGCTTATCTGTGCTTTCCTATTTACATTGTACTGAACAACTGATTTGGACTCACCTAAGGTTTTGTGAGTCGGCATCACTTATTCATTCTTAGTACACATGCCATCTCACCTTGGCCTGAACCACAGTGCATGCGGTGCAAATGCCAAATGTACGACCGGTTCTCGACCTCTAGCATGACCTCATGATGCAGCACCACACCACCGCCTCTCCTGCGGGGGGGGGCCTGGTTCAATCCCCATTTGGGCACATGCACTATGCTACACAAATAAGAGTCCTTGGACGAGACTCCTAACTCCTAACAATTTGAAGTCGGTGCCAAATGCACAAAATGTGAATGTGAAAGGGGCTGTAACTCTTAGACGTTGTACCTAGCAAGGACATGCCGCCGGATTAAAGTTGACATCCGGCACTTTACCTTAAAATCAATGCTTCACTTTGATTCTATTATTCTGGACTACAGATCTGTATCGACTTCAACACTTGTGACAGGGTCCAATTGCTTATGGCTTGTGCAGTCCTAGTTGTATAACACCGTCCAACACTAATAGCAGTCATTGTATTGTTGGCCATATAACTCTGTGTCCAACGCTAATCGCAGTGATTGCACTGTTATAGCTATAGAACTTTGTGTCCAACACTTATCACAGTCATGGTTCTTGGGTTCCTATCACCCGCATCATTCTAATCTGGGAGCATCAGTACATCGCAGGATCTCCTGGGCTTTCTGCAGAAACCCCTGAGTGCTTTGCGGCACGGTCTGCAGACCAAGTCGTTGGACTGATTAGCCTCGCGCTACCTCATCACAGCTAGATCCGAACAAATATAGCGAAATTATACATGTAATCAGTCATGCAAATGAGACCTTATTATGCCTCCTTATTATGCTTTCTTGTGGCCAGAGTTATGAACTGGCTCCTTCCAAGCAGCACTTGCCATTCCAGTACGTTTCAAGGAGCTTATGGCATGACCCTTTCCTGGCGGAAGAACATTCCAGAACATCTCCTGGAGAAAGGAAGGGTAATCATGGCCCTGCTCCCGGACAAGAGCTGACCCAGTAGGTCGGAATAGGGTGGGATAGATCGGCATCTCATCCGCGTCAATCACCTCAGCGTTTCGGCTGTGTGGGATTATCAAAGCGAGCCCCGACGCTGTCGCCCTGGAAATGCAACGTCCACGCGCGCCCTTCGGAAGTGCCGATCCTGCTCTGGCAGGACTAAAATGTCTTTTTAAGTTAAGTCTTAGATTCTTCTCTGTGGGCCTCACACACAGAGCTCTGACCCACTTCTACTTCTTTTTTCCCCGCTTTCCACCAGCTCCGGCTACGCACTGTCATACTCCTGGGGATTTCAGTTCAGAGCACATTTGGCTGGTCCGCTATGAGGACGAGATTTATTCTGTACTTTAAATTGTGCTTTAATGGTCTGCTGTATAGAGTTCGTCGATGTCAAAATGCCGCAGACATGACATTTTTTTTTTTAGCGATTAGCCTTAGCTAGGCCATCCTTCAATGTCTATACAGTCCTATTGATGAAACTCAAACTTGTTACCATGGAAAATGAGTCAGATTGCTTTATTTGTTATCCAAATACACATTTTGCATATAGTTATAACATTGGTATCATTACTACCCTCAAGGTTTATTTACATAATCCATGGATAAATTATACATACAACATAGGACCAAACAAATCATCAAAAACAGTGCAGACCAACAGACCAAGTTACACAGATTTGTGCAGCTGTTATACTGAATAGTGTATGAAGGGTTGAGTCCATGTAATGGTTTGAAGGTTAAAAGGAACCATTTATATTGGATACGGGAGGGTACAGGTAACCAGTGCAGTCTGTGGAGAACAGGCGTCTCCACAGAGTTTTTGACGTACTGTAGGTTAGTGAGGAGTTTAACTGGGAGACCAAAGAGAAAGATATTGCAGCAATCAAGACAGGAACTGATGAAAGAAACATGAACCACCAGTCCTTCCTCGTTGCTTCTGAGCATGTGCCGGAGCCTGCTAATGTTATGGAGATGGTACGCATCTTAATGAGTGAGCTGATATCACTTTCAAATGAAAGAGAGCAATCCAAGGTGACACTAAGATTACAAACAGTTTGTGAGGGATTTACATATACTACATCAATGCCAAAGGTTACATCTGAGTGGGTGCTAACAGAAACTTTGTTGTAGGGTGTCAGAAGGTCTCTGAAATTGCTCCAAATGCCCTTAACCTCATCTGACCTCAGTGGTCTTCATGGATTCATAAGTCCATCTTCTTCTTGGTCTGGAGATGCTAACACCTCAGTCGTAATCTGGAAATTCTGGAATGTAATGTTCGCATTAGCAAAACGGTCTCGCAGCAAGTCTCTCTCTACCTCGCAGACAATTTTGGGTAGAAGTGCTGAAACGTTGAAATTAACCCCTTGACCAGAATGCAGGCACCACGGCATCTTAATTACAATCTTGCTGAGACTCTGATCATTTGATCTCTGCAGTTACTAAATTAGAACAATTTGGTGAATGTCTGCACAGTGCTCTTAACCACCTTTTCTGAAGCTCGCCGATTAAAACCCGCTAACTCACTTCTTCTCTATTTCTTTTCTAGTCCCGCCCACCCCGATAGCCCCGCCCCAGCTGCTGCGATCAGGCCCCACCTACCTGATCATTCAGCTGAACACGAACTCCATAGTGGGAGATGGGCCAGTGATTCGTCGGGAGATAGTGTACCGGGCCAGTCATTCTCCATGGTCTGAGACTCATGGAGTCAACTCTCTCACCTACAAAGTCTGGCATCTAGAACCAGACACAGAGTACCGCATCAGTGTTCTCCTCACCCGGCCCGGAGAGGGGGGAACCGGACCGCCTGGCCCACCTCTGGTCAGCAGAACCAAGTGTGCTGGTGAGTAGGAACTTCCATGGTGTAAGAAAGCAGTTGGGTTTATTTTCACTTGTTTACTTTACCAACATACTACTAGTGTTGCAGTAATGTTGCATCTCATCTGGCCAACTCTCTGGTCTTCATGCCCTCAGTTCAGTATGCTCCGGTCATTTTTTTGACGAGAATTGATTTTGTTGACCAATAAATGCTTAAGTATGCGATTACCTGTGATTTATTGATCCGGTGTCAGAGTATTTATTGGGAATTGTTTTACTGTTCAGTCAGTGTGTCTGTAGGTGGGGAAATGTGATGCACTGCCCAGTAGGCAGTCTATAATGTGCCCTGAGCTGTGAGAGATACAGATGAGCAGCAGAGTAAACAGCCCACCAGGACTTTTGCCTTCTAGTCACCCTCCTAATCCCACCACCCGCCCCCGCCCCCTCGTGCTCCATCTCCCGGACTTGACAGCCTGCCTTCCTTCTCCACCCCCTTAACCCCCCCTCCCCTGATACACACACCCACACACACACACACCCCTCCTCTGCTTCCTGCTGAAACCCTCTTTGAGCTCCTGTTTCCTAGCAGAGCAGCCCGGGAGGGAGGGGTAGTCTGTGGAGCACAGTGCTATATGTGGAACAGTAGTCAAATATATATATGGGATTCTCACTGAACATCTGCCTCTTAGGCAAAAGTGTTGCATGTTTAGCTACTTTTTATGTGTTTATATGCAAACTCAAATAAATTTTCCTCAATGACTTTGTTCAAGCTTGTAAACCATTCATTTTCCAACTGTTTTAACTAACAAACCATAAATCTTTGGAAGCGTGTTCACGCATATGCGGTTTGGAGGGCGGGCAGAGGAACGTTCCATGCGTTGATATCTTAAGTAGGAACTGTACACCACCTCCTCTTCAGCACCTCCTCTTCAGACCTTCAGGCCATATATGTCACAGCCAGCAGGGCCTGAAGGTTCAATTTATCTCAGTCGATTATAGCGGCAGAATGTGTCCAAGACAGAATTTCCTGTCTCATATCCTCTTAACGTTCTCTGTGTGCACCTCTCATGTTCCGTACCCAAGTATTTCTGACTAGCGCGAGAACCTTTTTTCCCCTCCTGTGTTGTGCGTGTGTGTGCGTGCACGTGCACGAACTTCAGTTGCTGTAACTCAGAACATCCAGTAGCTGCATTACTCGGAAGTGTCCACGGGCCTGACTGGAGAATATTATCATTCCAACATTCTGGCGCTAGTGGTGCTTCTTTGCGCTTTGCTCGTTTGTTACCCCCCCCCCATCCCTTTGGAAAATGAAAGGAAACAGCACAAGGTGAGGTGCTCAAGCAGATGCACGTGCATTAGGTACAGAAGAAATGCATGCAGTCACAGCGGTTACTATGGCAATGATGAATTCACTTACTAACAGCTCTAGAAGGGACATTCTTTATGATATAGATCAGCAACTTGTTTAATTGGAGGCCACGGATGTGCGGGGCACTACGGCGTGTGGTGCATAGAGGTGCCCTTTTACATAGATAAAGGTGCCTTTTTAGATTTAGTAAAATCTCATTCAAACCACATTACAATTTTCATCGTGTATTTTTTGTTAGATCCGCACCAGTTAAGCAGCCCTGCATTTCGACTGTCCTAACCAGTACCATTAACCATCAATCGCCATTAAAAAATCTCTTGTACCGATATAAAATTATATAAGAATAATGGGAACAGGGGGAGGAGGCGTTTCAGTTGTGTAGGAAGTCACACGCACTGACTGAATTAATTACCTATGCTAATTAGTAAAAATGAATTACACCTTACACATCTCAAAAGCAGCACGATATTTCGTACCTACAGCGACGGTGTGACTTTCGTCCGTTATGAAGCTTCTCTGTCTGTATTTTACGTATGTGTGGAGAGAAAAACTTCACAATCCACCCCCCCCCCCGGCGTCCCTTTGCGTTTCCGCCACGGCGCGGCGCGACGCACTCAGTCGTGCTTCTTTTGCTGGCTTTTATCGCAGCCAGCTCTCAATTTCGAGCGCTAATTCCCGCTGAATGGCCTGCCTCCACCTAATTTGCTGAGGTTTATCAGAATAATGGAGTACATTATTGCAGCTCTAAATATTTGCTCGTGGCGTTTTCGCGCCTCGGCCTGTGTTGTGAAGCGTTCTTGGCACCGATTCAAGGGGTCCATTCACTTTTGCCGTTGTTTAGCGCATCTGTTTAAATGTGCGAGACAGGGGGATGATTGGTTCAGCAGAAGCTAATGTGCCACCATACTCGGTTTTATATTACACTTTTGAAGCGCGCGCACAATAAATGCACGGGGTCCATTAACTTTTGCCGTTGCTTAGCGCGTCTCGCACAATAACCGCACGTGCCTTTTAAAAATATTCCTCATCGGTGCAGGAGTTACTCACATATTGGGAAGCATACGGCGCGTCGATGTGCATGAGACGTATGCATGAAACATATGTGTTTCATTCATGTTTCTGTAGATAGGACGATAGCATATATTTGGGGAGTAGTCGTTGCTGTTAGCTGAGAACAACTGCCTTTAACCGGGGCCTGGCATTATTCATAACAGCAGTCATTCTGACGGCAGCCTTTTGATGCTGGACTAAGGGCCGTTCTTACATTTGTCTTGAAAAGATCTCTCAAAAAAGCAATTTCCTAAATACATACTGAAAAAGGTCTTCGTATCAAATACATGAAGGCTACACAAAGGCCGTAGCAAAGGGAAATCAAAGGGAGTGAAGCTAAATTAGTTGTTTTTGGTCTTTCTCATGTGACATTGTGGGTGTATGGAATTGTGCGTGTACTTGCATGTGTGTAGAATTGTGTGTGTGTGTGTGTGTGTGAGAGAGAGAGAGAGATAAAGGGTGAAAAAGATCAAGAAAGAACAAGACATGGCCTGTCTGGCGTCTGGACTCATCTCCATGGATGCTTCTGATTGATTAGTGTGTAACACGTCTGCGTTTGTCTCAGAGGGACGGAGCAGCCGGGCACTGAGAGGACGGCTGGCTGGCCACCGTATGTCTCGGGCGGTCGGCGGACTCTGTGTATGATGAGGTGGTGAGGCCTTTGTGGGTGGCAAAGGTGATGGGCTAGACACTGTAGCTATCAAAACGACCGCAGTATACTGCTCTCTGTGATTGGTCAGCAAATTCCAGCAGCAAAATCCAAAAAGCTGATTCGGTGGAGCGCTGATTTGCATATTGCAGCCTTCTGTGATATCAGCACTGCCAAGGACAGCTTTGCGATAACAATTATCAAACGATATATTGTGCGGCTCTCGCGGAAAGTAATCGGATTTCTTTGCCTACTTAAACTACGCAGGTGCATGGCTCCAAAGCACATTTTTTTCCCCTGGACAATGGTGCTTTAATTCATGCTGGGTGTGTAATTAGCTCGTAGCTACTCTAATATGATCTACAGAAAGAGGTAGCTGGATATTTCCTGGATAGAATGGAGAATATGAGGAATTAGATCGTTAGTGTCTTTTTTTCTGTTTCGCTGATAGGGTGGCGTGTCCTTCCGTGTTTCTGTCAAATCCATGGCATGGTGGGGAGAGTCTGATCTTGCCAGAAGGCAGTGGACTCCCTCACCTCTCTCTCTCTCTCTCCCTCCCTCCCCCTCTCACTCATTCTCTCTCCCTCCCTCTGTCTCTATTAAAGTGACAATCTATTAAATCCACTTGTTCTATTTAATTTTGTAGTTTATGTTGTGCAAGAGTTTGTAAATGTTTTTTTCTTTCTCTGTACACATTTATTATCTAAGGTAAAAAAAGATGCCATATTGGGTAATAATTCTTCTTCTCTCTCTCTCTCTCTCTCTCTCTCTCTCTCTCTCTCTCTCTCTCTGCTTTCCATAGAACCTATGCGGCCTCTCCGTGGTCTGACTGCCTCCGAGATTCAGTCTCGACAACTGGTTTTACAGTGGGAGCCTCTCGGCTACAACCTGACGCGCTGCCACACCTACTCTCTGTCACTATGTTATCGTTACTCCACGGCAACAGGGGGCGTGGTCGGCGGCAATAATGCCACTGTGCGCGAGTGTCTGTCAGTAGAAAGGAACACCTCCCGCTTCACACTTAGGGACCTCCCCCCATACCGTTTGGTGCATGTGCGCCTGGCACTGGCCAATCCTGAGGGCAAGAAGGAGAGTCGCGAGGTCACTTTCCAGACGGAGGAGGACAGTGAGTATCCAATCACCGATGTTTCTGACTGTTACAATTGTTTGTTTGATGTCTGAGAAAAGCAGCTTCTATTCCGCTCAGCCAAAGCGCGATGCCGCCATCTTTAAACGGGGCAGCAGCCATCCATCTTCCAGATTTCTAATCTTGCTGAGATGGTTGGTGTGTTTAGTAAATGCTACTCATTCACTTAAAGTATTGCTTAGACTGGTATAAAGTGCTGAAGAGCAAAAATAGCATATGAAATTATCTGTCCTTTCCAGCCCGGTGGTTAGACAGCCTTATTCAGCACATTCACCTATATACCGTCCCATTTTTGCAGACAGACACACTTGTTTGTTAGTTACTGCACTCGGAGTTTGCTTAAAACTTGCGTAGTTCCTGTGGCGACCCAGTGCGGGTCAGTGAGCATGACTCATCGGTCTTCCTGGGGACGCACATTCGTTTAACAAATTATGATGTCACCGCCTCGTTTAGGCTGCAGCCACCCGCCGTGTGCTGTGGCGCTACCAATTACGCCACCGTCACAACAACTGTCTCTCCGAATATTCTGAGTCAGCATAGCTAAGTGGAAGATCAAACTTTTAAAATCCTAATTGATGAAAAATTACTAAGCAGCATCCACGGGCTGGAACGTGCCGAATGATTTTGCTTATTTTTGCATTTCCATTTGGATATGTCAATAGCAGATGAAGCACATTTTCATGCAAATTGGGGGAGACCAAATGAAGTAGAGGTCAAGTGAACGTACCCCCCTTGTGCAAATTAAAGACTCGGGTCCCTCTGCCTTCTGCTGGAAGCAAACAGCGGAAGAAGATGCATTCATGCTCACTGAATGCCCCTCATTTATCATTCCAGCAGAACTCAGTCCACTTTTGTCTGTTCCTCCTCCCTCTTTTTTTTCCCTTTAGCCTCGATTTTGCATAAGTTTGTTTTCTACTGTAGTAGCCTTTGTGCCTGCTGTCACTGATTAATTGTAAACTTCCCAATTAATTCAGCAAATAAAGTTTAAAAAGCCCACAGTTTACAGAGAGAAAGGTGGGGGGCATGAAGTGCATGGAGAAACAAGAGAGAACAGGGACCTTTAATTATCAGCCTCTCTCCTGCACTCCAGACTTGGCAAGCAAAGACAATCCAGTTGTGTTATGGAGGATGTAAAAAAAAAGAAGAAATTTTTCTTTTCCTTGTTTTCCTGTTAGCATCATGGGGAACATGGTTTTCCTGTTAGCATCATGGGGAACATGGTTTTCCTGTTAGCATCATGGGGAACATGGTTTTCCTGTTAGCATCATGGGGAACAGGGGCTTCCTGTTACCTTTGGGAATTTAGTGTTTTCCTTTTAGCTTGGGAAACAGGGTTTCCATGTTAGCAGCATGGGGAACATGGTTTCCCTGTTAGCAGCATGGGGAACAGAGTTTTCCTGTTAGCATCATGGGGAACGGAGTTTTCCTGTTTGCATGGAGATGCAAAATGACTTTTGATTTTTTTTTGGGGGGAGGGGGGTTGTTGATACACATTGGTGCTGTTCTTTGTCTTAGATTAGTTTTAGACTAATTTTACCTCCAAAATCTTCATATTTTTACCTCTCATGAAGACTGATCTGAATGAATCATCGTGCATCATGATGAGGTGATTTGTCATGCAGAGGAGGCAGGTGGTTCCAATTTTGGCAATGCAAGGGAGTGTACGCAGTGGAGTGTTCACACTTGGTGGAAACGGGAGTAGAATGAGTTCTGGGATTGTGGAAGCATGCAGTTACTTGACACTGATACAGTATTCCAATGCCGTCAGTATTCCAGTGCTGTCTGGGCCCCGAGATAGACAGGTGGTCTAGGATAATGGCTTTTACAGCAGGCTTGGTCACTCCTTCAATAATCACTCGATTGCCTAGGTAAGCATGCCGGTTTCCAGTACGTAGAGTCCCAGCAGAGAGTGTAAGAGACTGTGGTCCCCAGAAACCAGAAAGAAATGGGAGGGGGTGTTTGGGAGTTGTTTATGCATGTCGATTACTATTTCCCTGTTTAAGTGGTGCCGCGTTCCAGTCAGCTATTAGCTCACCAAGATGCAAAGAACCCTGTGAGGCGTCAGCATCTGTGGCGAGGCCCACAGGACCGGTGGCGCTTGCAAACATTTCCAGTTTTTCTCTCCCTCCCAATCTGCGATAGCAGGTGTTGAGATACTCGGGGAGGAATGGCATTGCATTTCCTGGGTGGGTGGTCTTCGGGGACGGTTCGAAGGCATTTCCACATAGACGAGTGGCGTTTAGCGGCCGTCGTTCCAGCTCGTCCTGAAGTTCCCGCGTCACGTGCTTGGCAGCGCCGTTGAGCATCTTCACGGCCCATTAAGATTTTCCTCCGTCTCTGTTTTCGCTGCCTATTTTTGACGCTCGACGAAGAGCTCACCAGCCGTTTCTTCTTGCCGGAGGTTTTGGCTGGGATGCGGGCCTCCCTGCACTAGCTAAGTGGACCCACTGTTAGTCGGCATGTGCTTCTCAAGACACCTTGGGCGAATGGATCTCCAGATAGCCCTGCTGAAATAGAATATATGTAAATGTTCTTGATCATTGATAGTTTTTCTGCTTGCTTAAATCAGCAATTTCAGTATATATATATATATATATATATATATATATATATATATATATATATATATATATATATATATATATATATATATATATTGTTCATACCAACATTTATTAATACACATAGAGGTGCCATCATGTGAATTCTGTATGTAAAAGTGCCTTCTCTCCTTGGCTAGGAAATTAATTTGTGTTTGCTGTTACTAAAAACAAATTCATGCAAATATTGCCTTCACATCTACTTTGTCGAAGCATAATACAGGAGGTAGAAAAGAATTCCTTTTTGCCTTGTGCAATACACGTAATATGTCTGTTTCGGTAACCTTACATTAAAGAGGACCAGGTTCATAAGTAGGGCAAAAACTTCAATCTGAGAAATTCGTAAGTCTTTACACGCATGAGTCCCCCTGTGGTTTGAAGCACAACACCAGTCCTCCTACGCCTCACATCGTTTTGAGTTCTGTTTACACAGCGGCTGCCCGTGCTGCAATCCGGTGTGTGTAAATCATTGTTTGTGATACAAAATGAGTCACCTGAGTTCATGGCATTTATTTATTTGTGATCTTTATTATTTGTGAAAGGAAAGGCGGGGGAGGGTAGGGGGGGGGGGGTTCAGTGACAAAATAGCATACTGCATGAGCAGCAACCATTTGGTGTTGCCTTTAAATTTTAATGTGCATTCTGGGTAGTGGGATGTGTGTGTGTGTGGGGGGGGGGTGGCATGGGGGCTTTGGATGGACAGTGTCAAGGCTGGGGAAAACGGCATGCTGGGATGCTGCGGAGCAGCAGGGAGGCTGATTAAATGAACATGTATGCGGCGCATGGCCTATATGCTTCACCCGTGCCTCGTGGCGCAGAGCCTGCCTGTTGCCGGAGCTCCTGGGCCAGTTTCGGATGGAGTGCCTCTGCACGCAGTGTGAAAGCCAATAATTGGTCCCATCTGGTGGCTTTGGTCGTATCTGGTGGCTTCCTGCTCCACCGTGCAATCATGCAAGCTGTGTTTAGCTCTATCGCTATGAAGAGATGGGTGACCGTCCTTGCGAAACGCCGGCGGTGCCAGGTCCGCCCTGAGCTGAGCGGGCGCGCACGCGCGCGTGCGTCTGTGTGCTCGCATACATGCATACGTATAGGCAGAAGAGCCTGCAGAATCGCATCTGATTCTACTATTCTGTATCTCCTATTCATCTTATTCGCCTTCCAGCGACTGGTCTCTTATGTATGGTCTCTATACTGCTGCTGAAGAAAGTGGGCGGAATGCCACGCCATCAGCTCTATCAGATGTGGGCTGGGGATCTGCAGGATTGTAAAACTCCCTTAACCCTACTACCCCCCACCCCCCCATCTCTCTCTCTCTCTGCCCAGCCTGGAGGGTCAAAGTACATTCTTCATTTTCTTTCCCACTGGTCCCTGACGCCCATTCTCCCCGCTGCCTCGACCGTCCGATGCTGAGCGTGGGTTAATATGGGGCAAAGAGGTCGTTGGCATTTTGTTCAAGTAATCCTGACTCTTTATGACTTTCGCAGTCCCTGGAGGCATTGCGCCGGAGTCTCTGACCTTCACTCCCCTGGATGATATGATCTTCCTCAAGTGGGAGGAACCCGTCGAGCCGAATGGTCTGATCACACAGTATGAGGTAAGAAATTCAGTCTGATTATCTTTCTATGGTCTGTAGGGTATAGCATCATGTAGCCAGATACAGCATCGCTTTGATCACATCTACCACCTACTGTAGACTCACGGATGAATATGGCCCTAATGTAAACACAAGAGCTTCTTGTTCAACATCAATCCACATCACAAGTCACTGCAAAGCCTAAATGCCTCTTCTGTTGTTAGTGGCTGTTAGTTGGTTTTTATATCTGGTTGTTAAAAGTATTATACCTTATTGACCTTAAAATTGTAGTATTTTTATATGTAGTTTATTATAATATGTTTGATATAGGATGTAAAATGTTTTTATGTCATGAATTTTAAGAATGTTTAATTTGTTTAAAATCTGTTGACTAAACTCGCAGTAATTTTTGTATTAAGTTTGCCATTAAGTTTTGTAAGGGTTCCAAACCGTTGAAGTGTTCTGTAGCAGAGTGGCCATTAAACCGAAAGTGCAACTGTATCCGAACAGCCACTATGGGCATTTAAAGCGATCTTACATCAAATTAGCACGAATTGGTTCCAAGATATGTGAGCATCTAGTGGAACCACAGAAAGCTGTTGCCAAGCCAGTGAATATAGTGTCTCATTACACTCCCTAAATTGTAACACATGCTGTCGCCATCTTTTCCTACGGAGATACTTGGTGTTTGGTGAATGGCGTTATTTTTTCTTTCGAATGAAAGCGTTGAGGCAAGGCCACTGTGCGTTTCCAGTAGCACATTTACTCGCTGCTGTGTCGCCTTTATCTTCATTCTCGTATTTTCTAAAGAATTTGGTCTGGTGCCCCTTCCAAGTCCGCATTAAAAGAATGAGCGCGCGTACGTCCTTATGCTAATCAGAAGCTGGCGCCTTCTCCATGCTGCAATTAGAGCAAGGGACAAACATTATAATTATTTATTTGCCGAGCCGAGGCTGTTACATGGGAGCAAGTGTACGCACTTATAATTGTTCATTTTTTCTTCGTTTCTATCGTGCTACGCTCTCTGGGTATCTTGAGTTCGTGAGTTGTTTCGGTTCGTGCACGGCGCTGCTCTGGGCCCACACTGATCACAGGTCTCCCATTATGTTATATGTGTTACTGTGTGTTTACAGACTTGTTGTTTCGTTTAGCGCGTGGTATCTCCTCAACACTTAATTATTTGTAGTGTAATTTCGCAGGGGCATGGTGGTGTGTTCATTAGTCCTCAAGCCAAGCCAAACTCGGCATTATGGCAATACTGTTTTTTTAAAGGTATACCCGATGTTATTGATGCTGTTGAATTTCGCATTATGGGGATTTTTTTTACATTATGAAAGGCTTTATTATACTCCATGACGGTTTCAAAGCTTAGTAGCTACCGACAAGACCCTACTTTGTCTGTGTGTACACCCATGCGCCTGTATATTGTTGTGAAATAAATAATAAGTGCAAGATATATCTAATGGAATGTCATCTAATAATGGAAAATTGTGTTTTATGCAATGGTTATATGATATACTCAATAGAAATGGAATTATAGTCTAGGGAATTCAATTCTCCAGTCATTGTGCATATTTGTGTTCAGTGGCATGTTCAGAACTCACCATCTCCCTTTTATTCTGTTTCTCCTGCTGGACCACAGATCAGCTACCAGAGCATCGAGTCCTTCGACCCGAGCGTGAACGTTCCCGGCCCACGGCGCACCGTCTCCAAGCTGAGGAACGAGACGTACCACATGTTCTCAGGGCTTCACCCTGGCACCACCTACTTGGTCTCGGTGCGCGCCCGCACCGCCAAGGGCTTCGGCCAGACAGCCTTGACCGAGATCACCACCAACATCTCCGGTGAGCGCATACGGCATGGTCGTCAGGGACGCGCGGGCACTGAGTCTTGAGTCAAGTGATCGCACCAAACGTCCTTTGTGATCTTAATGGGAGTAAGAGAGATCTTATTAGATCCCACAGGAACAAATCAACTTACAAACGAGCCGACCTTGATACGTAACGTACGGACGCGATAGCCGTCACCAGCCATGACCTTAATCATTCTTTAATTTTGCCTACAAGTTTGGTGGTACGTACGACCATGATTGGTTGCAAAACTTGAGAACACGTGAGATTGTTCTGCTAGGTTAAAAGCTTAGTGGATATATATTGTTGGTCTTGTTGCTGCGACAGTGTCAGTTCCGAGAATTCCAACTTTCTCGGCAGATGACATCTGCTCTCTGCTGTGTGTTATCACGCTCCATATTTCTAAGTCTTAACTGTATCCATGCGAAGATCCAGTGACTTTTATTATGTCTGTGCCTTTGATTGCAGGGACTCTGCTTTATTGCTCACACATCTTGGAGATATCCAGGATCGGCCCGCGGCTGCCTTATTACCTTATGCATTATGCAGAGCAGGGTGGGGCGGGGTTGGTGGAGGAGGATTCCAGCTGCATACCGGCACCCCGCGCGAGAATTTGGTCGTGAATGTAGGAGGCGGAGAGCCGCCGCACATCTCCGCGAGTGCTCGCCCATGACATAAGAGCGCTCGCAAGCTCATTTGCATTTCGCGAAGCCTATTTCCAGCAGAGCGGGACGCTCGCATCTCCGTTTGACTGCTCCCTGAGCCAGGCATTTGTTACGCCTCTTGTTCTGACGTTCGTGGCTACGCCACGCGAGAGCTGAGCGGGTCAGTCACGTACATTTACAAATCCACTGTATGGAATACCACTCTTTTACAACTCTTACTAAGGCCATTTACTGAATGGGCAACGGGGGAATGTGAATTTCATAGCTGACATAGATGGATGTGGATAATAAACGATGTACGAAAGCACGTTTTTGCTTTTTTTGCGCAATTCCATTCTGTTTGCCGCTTCTGTTTGTGATTGGTGATGTCTGTCGGTCTGTGTTCAACTTGAAGATGCACATTTGACAGCCCAATCAGACATTACATACGAGTCTCAGTGTTTCAAGGAGAAAATTCACCCATTGTCTTGAACTCGGTCTCGAGCCTGCCTTAAATGACGAGGCTTGCCTCAGACAAGCGTCCAACTCGCTGTCGGTGTTGCTCGTCCCCTTTTAACATTGCCTTAAGACAAGATTAACTGTGCCGGGTCTGAACCCCAAACACAGCTGTGCCACTTAGAGAAACTCTTAACATCTGTCACAACAGTGTTAAGTCACAACAAGGGACTCTCTCTCTCCCTGTCTCTCTCTCCCTGTCTCTCTCTCTCAGGCTTGTACCGCTAAATCCCTCACAATGCGTTCCCTCCTGTTGTGCGTTTTCAGTCAGATAGACGGCATTTCTCACAGAACCGTGGAAGCACAATGGAACGCCGCTTTGCCGCTTGTTTTCATTTTCGGGATTAATGGAAGACGCTCCATCATCCGTCCCGCGGGGCCTTGAGCTTCGCTCCCCCGTCTTGCGTCATGCGTGTGCGCTCCAGAGAGCCCACGCCAGAGAGCCCTATGCGGATGTGCACGTTGAGCGTGGGGTGTGTGCGTTGAACGTGTGCCGGGCTCTCCTTCCTTCATCTGGAATGTCGGTGGCGGATTCCAGATTCGGTGGCGGATTCCCCCCCCCCGTTTAGCTGCTGTTTATCATCCAGCAGGCAGAGACGCCGACCTGCTTGCCTCTCGCTAATTGACTTCCGATAGCGAGCGGGGCCTGGCGGGGCCCCGGCCTCCGCGGGGGCTCCCTGAGGAGCGAGCGTCTCTCGCCCCTCCGTGCTTGTGCTGGCCTCACTGCCCCTCTGAGAGCCGCCGTGTGCTTTTAATCTGCTTCCCACACGTGGGAGGTCGGTGTTGGGAGAAGTAGGGGGCGAGCTCAGCGGAGTGCTACTTCTCTCCCGGGAGACGCACACGTGAGCTGGAGTGCACGAGCCTGCTTTTAGCCTAGCTAGCCTAGCTAGCATAGCTTAGCCTAACTCTCTCTCTCTCTCTCTAATCCCCACCCCACTTCTTTCTCCGTCTTCCTTTGTCTCTTCTGTCCTCGTCCCTGCTGTTTAGCTCCTGCGTTCGACTACGACGACATCCCATCTCCCCTCAGCGAGTCGGAGAGCACCATCACGGTGCTTCTGCGGCCGGCCCTGGGTCGGGGAGCGCCTGTCAGGTAAACACCCCCACCCCCACCCCCGACTCACCTTGCGGCACTCCACTAGTTCACACCAGAGCCGCGACCGTTAGAGCAGAATCACAATCGGCCACCCGAGGGCCCAATTACAAGTTTTTTTTTTTTGACACTAGCCGCCATTCAGGCAGACGTGGTAACGAGTGAATTCACGTAAAATCACAAACAGCGCACATAATCAAGGTTTTAAATGTTTGTCGATTTTTTTGCTTGCCCCGCATGTCTTCACAGCATGAAAAATATGGAAATTTTGCCCTTTTAAGTGTGTACAGATTATAAAG
This sequence comes from Brachyhypopomus occidentalis, assembly GCA_020368025.1. Lineage (NCBI taxonomy): Eukaryota > Metazoa > Chordata > Actinopteri > Gymnotiformes > Hypopomidae > Brachyhypopomus > Brachyhypopomus occidentalis. The sequence goes on from JAGXOD010000107.1 coordinate 2,234,653, forward strand.
ACACGTGCATGACACGAGACTCGTCTTGCTAACTGCGCTTGACTGTGTGTGGCCGTGTGTGTTTCGTCAGCGCTGCGGCGGCAGTATTAGTGAAAGATCCGGAAGGATGTGGCCAGTGTTATTGAGTAGGCGTTGAGCTCCGGCCAGCAAACCGTCTCTGTGTCTTGAAAGTTTTGGTTTTGATGGTGAGGCTGTGAAGAACTCCCCTTGGAGTGTAAACCTCGGGTTTGGACGCAGGGCTGGCCGTGTGCGTATGGTTCGATTGATTGAAGCTCAGTCGTGCACTGTGTTGAACTTACCGCAGGGCTATTTCATTTTATTCGTGACTGAGAGCACCTTTCAATGACGTGGGAATGAAATTGATCAGAATGGGTTGAAATTGGTTCAAAAGGATTATGTCTAATTCTGATTTCAACCGCTAGGGCCCGAATTGTAGTTGAGATTCTGACTTAAGCACCTCCTAGTTTTAGCTGTGTTCTGGGCTCAAAAGGCCCGGTTGTGTTTGCTGTAAGAGCCAGAGCACTGGGTGTGGCTAACGGCTGCTGTTGCCCAATCCGCAGCACCTATCACGTGGTGGTGGTGGAGGAGGACGGCCTGCGGCAGGTCAGGAGGAGAGAGCTGAGCCATCAGGATTGTTTCCCCGCCCCCTCCTCCCAGGGGGAGGGGCAGGGCCGAGCCGGGGGCACGCCCCCCCACTACTACACCGCCGAGCTGCCGCCCAGCAGCCTACCAGAGGCCACGCCCTTCATCGTCGGGGACAACCACACCTACAACGGCTACTGGAACTCTCCCCTCGACCCCAGCAAGAACTACCTCATCTACTTCCAGGCCGCGAGCAACTTTAGAGGGGTGAGTGCATTGACGCATCGTAGAAACGTTGAAACTTCTGAACTCCGCAGGACATGATTCTTCGATATTAACGTTCTTTAAAGCACAAAAAAACCCATAGTGTCTTTAAAGCAAATCGTCTGCAGCATGTTTAATGGACACATTTTAAAGTTGGACTACACTAATGGGCCACTTCTTAGGTACACCTGTTTTTATGGATGCAAAGTTGCAGACTGTAGCCCAAGTGTTGCCAAGCAAAGTCTGTGAGCCACCATCTATACGCTTCATCACAGGAACCATAGTAGCACAGTAATAGATGTCGGATGGGGGCAAGTCTGTACCAGTTCATTGTCACTGCAGTTTGAGTGTTCCATCACCCAAAATACCCAGCCAAAGGTGGCCCTATGGTCAGAAGGTAACTGATTCCCAATAAATTGGCTGTCGAATGCTAGTTAGAGCTAATAGTTTTTTGTGTAATAAAACCTCCAAAGTGTTTTCAATAAACTGGCTATATTCGTGTGATTAATAGGAATAAATTTGCCCCACCGAATCCCATTAGCTTTTAAATGAAAAGGTTTGTTGAGTGTCAACAGCGGTGAATCCTCGCCAGTCATTAGCAGTAGCTGTAGGTGAGACGTACCAGTTCCAGGCTGTGTCACAACTTTTCTTTTCTTCTTTCTCTTGATTACCCAAGCGTGTTCATGCCTGCGTCGGATACAGTGTGATATAAAAAGAAGAAGAAGAGGAAGAAAACCCTGAGGAAAATTTTGACTGACTGTTCATATGGAAACTAACAAATCTGAAACTCATTTAACTTCCTGGTGTCAAAGGACGAATGAGATCTACCATCACTTGAGAGCTATTTAAGCCCCAGGATATAAAAAAATAGCTCTTGTATTATAAATGATAGACATTTTTAGAAGGATTTCATGCAAACATATGGTCAGGCTGATTAGAAATAACATATTAATTATTCAATAGCTTTAAAAAAAAAAATTTCTTTGACATTTATTCGTCATGTTGTTTGGGGCAATGTCTACACCGGACACTGGGTTGAATCGCCATTTGCAATTTTCATCTTTTGACAGCAGTCAGTTTTCTAATACTGAATGTTGAGCCGTGTTTGACTCTAAAGCTCTCTTCATCTTCCTCTTCCTCCTCATATCTCAGCACCGCCTTGCTGCCCCTACCATATGGTCTAGTATTAGCAGGCCTTCTGTTGCTAGTGATGGTATTTCTCTCCGTCATCAGTCACTAAATACAGTGTCTTTGCCCAGATCATCGGGATTTTGCCTGTTCCTTCATAAGCACTTGAGCTCCAGTGAGAGTTGGACGCTCTTCGACATGGTGTGGGTGGTGTGATGCAGATTCTAATTCTTGACTGTCATGCTAGCAGGACCCAGCGGGATATCCAAGCCCCTCGGGAGTATGTTTTTGTAATTCTTCGAATCGGGAAGAACTGTCTCTTGCAGAAAAAAACAATTCTTCATTTTTGCTCGATGTGTCCATACAGGCACGACACAAGCAATGTGTAGTGAGAAATATGAAGGAAACAGGGGTTTGGAGCTAAACTCAGTGTTGATTCCTCAATTTGTTTTCCTCAGTATTCCAGAAATCCTCAGTGCAAATTCCTCAGTGTTTGTCAGTATTCCTCAGTGTTTGTCAGTATTCCTCAGTGCGTATTCCTTAGAATTAAACATAGTTCTCTACAAGCGCTTCTCGGACAAAATAAATGGCTGTGTTTGCTCACTGTGAAATACAAAGGAAACCAAGGTTTCCTCCGTTCAGAATTAAACACTTAAACAAGAACCCTTGTTCGGTGCTGTTTTTTATTCACCCTGACCTTGTTTGCTTGAAAATTACTGGCTGGTAGAAATCTGACATTCGCTATAGAGCGAAATTTGAAAAACCTCCAGAAGTTTGAATACGTTTTCTTTTTCTGAGTGACTATTTCGTCAATCGCGTAACAGGTTAAGGAGAGAGAGTAAGACTGGGAGAGAGTTAGTTGTCAAGCTGCCATGAAAAGTGTGAGATCTGTGAAGTCACTGTCTGTCTCTGGTCTTCTGCTGAAATAACTCCTGCCTCTCCACAGTAAAGGAGTCTAACTGTTGATTTAAAGCTCAGAAGAAGCCCTCAGTAGCCGTGCTTTTGCTTGGCTTTGGACAGACTCTCTTAAAACAAGGCTCCTTACTCTAACAATTTACCGGATTTTGCTGGGGATGCTTCTTATCTAATTGGATATTAACGAGTCTGCGATTGTTCATAGACGACACTCGCGGCTAACCAACAAGAGGACCTTTCAGACCTTTTCCTTACAGTTCACACGTTCATCCCAGCGAGGGATTACTCGTGTGCGTTCAGGTTATTGTTTATCTAGCCTGTGCACATTTTCATCTCAATCAAATTCTGTAAGTCATTCGGGCTTGCAGCAGTCAGTCCACATGGTTGGCAGCTCCTGCTTCAAAAGAGAAAGAGAGAGACGTATTATTTTGACAATTATTCTGGATAATTAGGTGCAGCTTTGCGACGGTACGGGCCTTTTTGCTTCTGCTGAATTCCACCAGTAATTACTTCAACTCAGCTTAGCTTGAAAGACATATGGCTAGGATAATCACTGTAGAATAACGTTCTTAAAGAAGAGGAAGGAGAAATGTGCACAAACTCACACGGGCACAAACGCGCACACCAAATCGCATGCAAACAGAAGGCACCCCTAACCCCCAACACGCACGAACCCACACACGACACCCAAACCCCCCCACCCAAAAAACCCCAAAAAAACACACACACCGTTCCCTTGGTTTCCTCCATCTAATTCATCACGGACGTGCGATAGTCCGTCACGTCTTCGGGCTGACGGACACATTTTCATTCGGAATATTGACGGGGAGTATTGGGAAACTCACTGGACCTTGTCAGCTTCGCCGACGCCTCTGTAAACGAATGGATTACGTGAGCCGCATGTTTCATTGTGGCGCTGCAAATCCCCGGTACCTCTTACAGTGGGAGCGGCGGGGACGCAGGCGGCCGCCGTTCCCGGCTGTTCCAGCGACGCGTCAGAGGGGGGTGAATGTGTCGTATATGCAGGGGGAAGAAAGGCAGGGAAGGTGAAGTCAACTTGAAACCGATTTTCAATCAAAAAGGTAATTTAACAGCGGTTTAGGGGAGAGGGGTCCTGACTCCAATCTAGATGGGAGCATTTGCATAATTGGACCATAAAGCCCAGTTCAATTTGGGCGCGCGCGTGTGTACGCGCGTGGGTCGTGAGGTTGGAAGATCCATTAAACACCAGGAAGTCAGTTGTAATGTATGACCTACTTCTGAGACATGCTACAAAGAGATTTTCTAACCATGTTTTCAATTAAGTCCTGGTTCCATAACAGCTGGTTACCCAACGGTGGTTAAAACAAGCACACCGCTAAGTATTTCCACACACGCATGCTATTGCGCCGTTATGATTAGTGATGTCTTTCCCCAAGTTAACCCCCAACCCCCGGTCTGTGTCGTCCACAGGAGACCCGGATCAACTGCGTCCGGATTGCGCGGAAGGGTAAGTCATCTGTTTATCTGCTATGTTTACACTCCTGAAGCCAGGGCTCTGGGACTGGAGTGCACCTCCCCCCCACACCCGCCACCGCCCACCGCCATAATCTCCCGCCCTCGGCAGCCATTTTGCTCACTTGGTTTGCGCTACAGAAGCACAGCGGTAACGGTTACTGCAAATGATCGTTTGATCGTTGCAGCTCCTAGCGCGGTGCGAAGGCGTCTACATGGAAGGTTTTTTTTTTTGTTTTTTTTTTAAAGCTCGATTGTGCCGTATCATTTAGATCAATGCGTAAACTGGTTTGAGCTGAGTGATAACAAGTAAAGCTAGACGAATCTGAGGCAGCTTTGTAGTCTGAGGTCAAGGGCTTTGTTTGAGAGTGCCGAGTGGAAACGTCAATGAGTGGTTTTATCTACTGGGTTACCAAAACCCCGGCACTGGCTAACCTGACTTCTTGATTTGCGCTAAACGTGTATAAGCGGTAGGCAAATTGACAACTTGAAACTCATTAAATAGTAAGAGGAAGGGTTCATCTGGAGATGAGAGGGGATTTACGTTGTGTTTTTGTCTTGTTCTACAGACGTCTCAGAAGTGTAGTCGTGCTCCGTAGACCTCTCAGAAGTGTAGCCATGCTTCGAAGACTTCTCAGAAGTGTTGCGGTGCTCTGTAGACCTCTCAGAAGTGTAGCGGTGCTCCGTAGACCTCTCGGAAGTGTAGCCGTGCTCCGTAGACCTCTCGGAAGTGTAGCCGTGCTCCGTAGACCTCTCGGAAGTGTAGCCGTGTAGACGTTATGGAAGTGTGCTCAATAGCAATCTAATCAGCAGTTTTGTAAAGCTCAAAGACGTGTGTTCGGAGAGAGAGAGAGAGAGGAAAAAATAGGTTAGAGGGAGAAAGGGAGAGAGAGAGAAGGCTAGAGAGAGAGGAACTAAAGGCAGAAGCTGTCCTGAGACCTGGTGAAAAGAGGATTCTTCAAATCACAAAGCAAAGCGAGATGCATCTAACCTCCCGCCGGCTCCTTTGACGAACCTCGTCGCCCTGCCATTGGGGCCCGCTGCCCCCCCATCTTCCGAGCGGGTCTCCTTAAACGCATCCGGTTCTGCCCGTGTCCCCGTGAGTTGTGCTATTGTGTGCGCGAGGACAGGCCAGCAGGCCCGCGTGGCCTTTTGCGAGGAGGTCCGGGGGGAAGACTGACGCCGGGGACAGGGACACGGCGAACTAATGGCGTCCTCAGAGGAACGCATCGCCGCCGAGGACAGATCGCATCCGCTTTCAGCAAATTAGAGTCGGGTGGGGTATTTTTTTTTCGTGCACCTCCTGCCTGCTGTTAATGTCTCCCCTCTCTCCATCATTCTCTCAATGTATAACGGTGCTACTCTTTCACCCCAGGTGTACCTCTCCGACACGCGCACACTCCTGATTAATCACAGCCTAACCCCGCCGGTTGAAGATGAAGGAGACGCCCCCTCGCGTCTTCCTGCTCCGCCTTTTCTCTTGGCTTCGTCTTCTTGGCCAATCATTCATCTCTTCCTCGGTTATGGGCAGCCGGGGTGGGTGGGGTTACAGGACCGTGGTGGATGTGTTATGAGCCCCACTGTTACAGGGTTTGAGCTTTGGACCTGATGGTTAAAGAGCTGGTGAAGCCGATGACTTTTCATTGATCCACAATCCCCAGTTCAAGACACCGTTCGTACCATCACACTGAGACACAATATTTCACTTTAATAAATCGCTTTCTTTATGAAGATGTATTAATATTTTCAATTCACTGAATCGATATTTGGTTAAAACACCTATAAAATAGGTGTTATCACTGCATGCATTTGCGATGAACCACAGTTAGCCTGACTAAACTGGGATTTATGGTTCAGTGCACTCAGAGGAGATGGGCGTAGTGTTCTCCCTATCACCTTTGAGCACTGTAGTTCAGCTCCGCCTTCCATCGCCACATGCAAACTTGTTTGGCTCCCGTCGGGTCCAGAGATGAACATACCAGCACTCCATTAACATCCAGACAACTCCCTCCAACCCAGCACCCCCCCCCCCCCCACCCCTGCCACCTTGCGACTCGTTACCTTGACTCCGGTCTGCTCCGGGGCTCACGGGGCGTCGAGCACATTAATCAAAAGCCGTGTATCGTGGGTAAGTGCGGCCTCCTTAGACTTAAATCATCTCTCTTTTCATATTCGCTTATTCGCACCGTTATTTATCCGACCCCGCCGAGCTCGTTTTTTAATTAGCGTTCGCGTGGCAGATGGCGCTGCGAATCGTCAGCGTCGCCGTCTACCGCGCTTCTCAAACTGCGGCGGTGACGGCGGCTTTCGGGGAGCGTGGCAGGGGGGGCGGGTGTGTGTGTGTGGGGGGGGGGGGGTTTAATCTGAGCAGAGATTTCATGCTGCTCGTCTGACGTGTGAAGAGACCCTTTTTTTTGTTTGTTTGTTCGTTTCTGCCGCCGAGAAAATCGCAGGAAGACGGAAGCGAAAGTTGAGAGAGACGCCGAATGTCTGATTCTGACGTCTGACGACCCCCCCCCCCCACCAAAACAACACTATGCATTTAATGGCTGGGTTGTACAGCGGTAATCCCCTAACCCAGAGCTCTGTGCCGTAGACACAGTTTGGTGACCACTGCGAGTGTTGACATCAGGTGAACAGGCCATCGGGGGGGGGGGGGGTCATGTAGTCCATCGGAACCGCCCTGCTTCACCGACGCCTGCAGCCAGGGTTGGGTCGGGCCGCGCCTGGCCTGGCCCGGCGACCTCGTCTGCCCCAGCGTTTATTTTGTCTCTCCCAGCTAGCGTTCTCTCGCCTGTGTTCGCTGGTGTTGGAGACGGAGAGAGAGGGACAGACAGGGTCAGGTTATCACACTAACACTCACTCACGCACACACACACACACGGTTCTATAAAGATTAGCCTGCTGCCCTGAGCTTTCTAACCTCCCCCGCGGCCTCTGTGTCCTAGAGTAGGAGTCCTGTTCGAAATGGTGAATGGCGGAAGTCGTTATTACCGCAGCCATATCTAACATTTCCCCTGTCGTGGCGGTGAGCTCTGTGCCGTCTCATTCTCAGGACACTGTGTCGCTTGTGAAGATGTGCACTTCAACACTGCATGACTGCTTGAAGAGAAACTGAAGTAGGCTGTGTTCTCTCTCTCTCTCTCTCTCTTTCTCTCTCTCATCAGCTGCTTGTAAGGACCATAAACGTGCTTTGGAGGTATCCCAGCATGCCGAGGACATGGGTCTGATACTGGGGGCCTGCGCTGGTGGACTAGTGGTCCTTATCCTCCTGTTGGGAGCCATCGTCGTCATCGTCAAGAAAGGGTATGTGCGTGCGTGCGTGTGTGTGTGTGTGTGCCCAAGCCTATGCACTGTGCACTGTGGCTTCCACGTTTGTCATCTTTTAAAATCAAGCTGAAGTTTGTCTGTGTCAGATGTCAGCAGTGCCAGTGCCCTCGGGCCCCGAGCACCGTCAGACACGGTGACACCGCGGCTTGAAAGGGCCCACAAGTTCGATGTGCCAAAAAGCACAGCCTCCCTGTGGCGATCCACACACAGACGTTCCTTCCTGGCGGACGAACGTCCACTATATCATGACAGCGCGAGCTCTTCTCCTCCTTAATCCTGCGTCTGGCAGATTCCCTCCTCGATCCACACCTTCGTCGCCTCGAGTCACCCTCCAGATCCCGGTGGGAGTGAAGCTCCCATCGAAAAGGAATAACCCATCACCCAATCAGACGCAGGGGCTGTCAGGTGCCCAGAAGCCAGCCGGAGAAGGGCTTTTTTTTTCGGGCTCAGCTCAGCGGTCATCTTTCGGGCCGGCAGCTTTGGTTAAATGCGGAGGTCGTGACCTTTTTTTGGGGGGACTTATTGTTTTCCTTCTCACAACGCCTGTAGTGTGGCCATTTACTGTCTCTCCACCCTCCACCAATTTTACGCTCACAGCTGAGCGTTAAGTCTCGACGTGTTGCTTGTGATCTTTTATTCTTCATGCATATCAGATGAGGAAGGTCACACTGCTGACTGTGCCAGTAGACAACACCTCCCCCCCCCCTTCCCCCCACACCCCACCCCCCCGACAAATGCTGCTAAGATGCGGCAGCTTATGTCTTTGCATCTTGAACAGTGAACTGAACCCTGCCACTTACTGTGCTAGCTCAGCTGCCATCTCACCTGTCTTTTTTTTTCTTCTCTTGTATTCTCTCCTCTCTCTGTGTTTTCTCTCTCTCACTCTCCCCATCTTCCCTAGAAGGGACTTCTATTCTTACCCCTACTACCCGTAAGTGAATCCCCCTCCTTTTCTCCTTCCCTTTTGCCAGCGTCATTCTTTGTCCTCCTTTCTTTAGCCTGACTCTGTGGAGATTAGCCTGGCTATCTCGCCTTTATCCTTCATCCGTTCCACAAGTTCCCCCTCCGCCCCCATCCCACTCTCCCTATCATCCCATCGCCGCCGATGCATCCTCCTCATATTAATCCCGAATCCGCATCTATCCCATGATCCTCCCCTCCCGTCTTTCCGCCACGTTGCCATTGCATCTGCTCATGTTTCTGTCTCTCTCTCTCTCTTTCACTCTCTCACTCTCTCTATCTCTCTCTCTCTCACTCCACCATGTTTGTTTTCTCGCTTTCCGTCTTTCGCTTCACAGCAGGAAGAAAGTGAACATGAACAAGGCGGCCATGACCTACCGGCAGGAGAAGAGCCGTCGGCTGGGCTCTCTGGACTGCGGGCCGGCCGAGCAGGGGACGCTGCAGCAGGACGAACGCACCACGCACACCTTCCTGGACACGCACGGCTGCGGCGGTGCCAGGAGTGAGTACCCCCTCACCCACCAATATGCCCCCCTCCTCACCCACCGCTACACCCCTCCTTTGCCAACCGCCATAGCCCCCTCCCCCCTCGCACACCGCCACCCCCCCCGCCGACCGCCACGCCCCCCCCCCCCTCGCCCACCGCCATGCAACCCCCCCGCCCCCCCAGCTTCATCACCCTGCACTCTTAGGAACAGCGGCCAGGCTGCGTTCAGATCCGAACACCAATCACACACAACACTTTCGGAACGCAGGCACTCTTCTGAGAGTTGGGTGGTGTGTGTGTGTGTGTGTGTGTGTGTGTGTGTGTCTGTGCGGCTGCAGGTGCTTCCACCAGGAGCACTGAGCGCCGCTTCCTTTCAGGATTCAAAAGTACTCGGCTACACCTACATACACACACACACACAAAAATACACACGTGCGCAGACACGCACACATGTGCACGCACGCGGCCTTTTGAATCGGACGTATCGAAAAGCAACCCAGACGTTGTGCGGCACAGTCTACAACCCAACGATCGGCGCTTTTGAGTCCATTTTCCAGCCCAACATCTCCAGCCGGTTTTGTAGTTCTTTACTCTGCGATTTGAGACCTCAGAATCCTGCTCTCCTCCCGTGGCTACACATTCTCCCTCCAGCCTTTAACATTCTGAATATCCGCCTCAATTTATGTTGCTTTTCCAGGAAGAACCGAAGGAGCAACCCCAGTTTTCAATGAGTCGGCAGAATATTTGTAGTGAACTTGGAACTTTTTTGTTTATTATCTTGAGTGAATACGTCCATTGTCTGTACATGGACAATGTACAATGTCTGTACAATACATGTATTGTCTGTTAACTTGTTAATTGATGAATGTACCTTCTGAATATCCACTACCAGTCAAAAGTTTGGACACACCTACTCTGTTTATTTTTCTTCCTTTCAACATTTAAAAAAAAAAAAGGAAGATGGCAGACCAATGAAATAACAGGTTATTATGCTCTGATAAACAAAAATCGACTAACTTAGATATTGGATTCTAAGTAACTTCTGTATTTTGATGACAGCTTTGCAGACTCTTTGCAGACGTGTTTTGTTAACCAGCTGAAGCAGCACCTATGATGTTTTTGCATCTGTCCTGAAGACTTTCTCACATATGCAGAGACCTTGTAGAGTGAGGAACTAAAGTTCCAAAATAAAAACTGTTTGCTGAGGGAGCATTTAAAATTGCGTGTGTGTCGAGAATGAATTCAAATATAAAACACCTTTCCCGAATTATTTGTCTTATAAAGAAATTGAAGTATAATCCATTCGAGTAAAAATGCCTTTTTGGTATCATTAACAACAGCATTTAGTCAGGTGTGTCCAAACTTTTGGCTGATAGGGTAATTCTACCCTCTTCTGTTCCGTTCAGCCTTCAGTGACGCTGCTGTGTTGTGCTCTGCTGTTTCATGGCTTACGGCAGGTGTAGGCTAACCTGGTGTGTCTGTGTGTGTGTGTGTGTGGCCAGCCGAGCAGCGGTGCTCGGTCAACGAGTCCAGCAGTCTGCTGGGCGGCTCCCCGCGGCGCCACTGTCGGAGGAAGAGCTCCCCGTACCACACGGGTCAGCTGCGGCCGGCCGTACGCGTGGCTGACCTGCTCCAGCACATCAACCAGATGAAGACGGCCGAGGGCTACGGCTTCAAGCAGGAGTACGAGGTGAGGGAAGGGTGGGGGGCGGGGCCTAGGGACGAGGGCGGGGCTTAGAGGTTAGGCTTCGAAGCCTGTACGGCGGTGATGGATTCCTGTATTAATGATATCCATTATAGCAAGTCTCGAGAGCTGAAGTGAAATTGCTCTTAAAAGGCAATCGAGTAGTCTCGAGCTGTAATGTATGTACTTGGAAATACTCGGTGAAAAATCTTGACGTTTAAAGTTTTAGGGTTGTTTTAGATACGGCCGCGTTTGAAAGTGCACCGGGGCGCCTGGAGTCAGTCTAATAAATTGCATTTGATTTCGGTCTTTTCGAGAGCGAGACTGCAGTGAGATGAAATTATGGGGGGTTTTTGATTTTTGGAAAGTGAAAGGTGTTAATCTCCATTCGCTTCCTCCTTCAGCTGCCACACACACACACACATGCTGCTGTGAGGGTCTCGTGGGGGTTCTGTGAAGGTTCTCGAGGGTCTGCGAAGGTTCTCATGAGGGGTCTGTGAAGATTCTCGCGCGGGTTAGCGAAGGTTCTTGTGAGGGTCTATGATGCTTCTCATGGTGGGGGGGGGGGGCTCTCATGTGGTCTGTGAAGGTTCTCGTGGACCATCTGTGAGGAGCCATGGCGGGTCGGAGGGCACCCGCCATGTGGCGGAGCCTCCAGGCATGCTCAGAACCGCCCCGCACAAAGAGCAGCAGCCACTTTAGACAGCGCCCGTCAGACGCAGGTTTTGGATTGGCACAGCGTGATCCGCTGGGGCACGTCGCGTCTCATTCCGCGTCTGGCGGAACAGAGGCGACGAGGGGGAAGGGAGTGACGGAGAGGAGAATATTGATTACGGGACTGGATGGCAGGGCATTAAATAGGGAATGAGTCGTATGACGATGTCCTGCTGAGCGCCGTCTGGAGTGAGGTGAGCCTCCCTGAAAAGCCAGGACATATGGAGGTACAGAGATGGAGAGTGGGAAATGGAGACTCGACGGGGGTTTCTGGTGCAGCATAGGAGGTAACAGGAGGCGGCTTTGTGAAAAACTAGTCTGAGAGAGAAAGGAGAGAGAGACGGAAAGCTTGGTCCAAAAAGCTATAACTCCAGAGTACAAACTGCTAAATGGGGGTGGGGGGTAGAGAGAGAGCCCAGAATGCAGTGGGAGTGGGTGGGGGTGGGTGGTTGTAGTTGGTGGGGGGGGGGGGAGTTGAATTAAAGGTGGCATTATCTGGGTGAGACACAGGCGCGTAAGTAATCCTCTCATCAGCATGCTGGCCATGCCCTGACCAAAGATGCAGAGACACTCACCCCACACACACACACACACACACACACACACACACGCCTGCTGCTTTTGACGAGGAATTAGCACCCTCGTTTCAGCAAAGCCGAACAGCTGATTCCGGCCCTCCGAGCGCGTAGCGGCTACGGCAGCCTCGGCCGCTGCTCCATCATCGTACGGGCGCCGTGCCGTGGCCGAGGTCAAAGGAACGCGCGGGGGGAAATTAGCGCTTGCGGGGAGTCGATAGACGCCTCTGGGCTCTCTCCCCGAGTCTCTTCCTCCCTCGCTGTGCGCCTGGAGAATCCGAGTGCAGCCGACGGCGAGTTAATTAAAGGACGGGGAGCCGAAGGGGGAAAAAAGGACGTCCGACAACCGCTTGCTTAGGTTAGTTACGTGGGGAACAGCAAACGCCCTTCGCAGTGCAGAGCCGAGTTCAAGCTGAAGAACGGCGGCTGTTCTGCATACAGGTGTTCAAGTCCAGACAGTCATTCAGTGTTGTTTGGTTTGCTCTGCTGGTACAAAATGTCCATTTACATTGTGTGCCATTTTCCTGAAGTTAAGTCAATGGAAATACTGTTGCAACAAACACTTGTATGTGCACAGAATGGACATTTTGTTCTCTTGCATGCCGACAGACTCATTAAACTTGGTACACTCACCATCAGCAGACACTCTCCTCCTGTTTTTTTCATCTATCTATCTATTTATCTGTCTGTCTATTTATTTTTGCGCAGAGCTTTTTTGATGGATGGGATGTCACGAAAAAGAAGGACAAGACCAAAGGCAGACAAGACACGCTGCTGGACCGTGAGTGTTCCTGAACAGCCCAGAGAACTGGTACCCTCTATGCCCTCAAAGTGAAAAGCCAAGAAAACTGGTACCCTCTATGCCCTCAAAGTGAACAGCCAGGAGAACTGGTACCCTCTGTGCCCTCAAAGTGAACAGCCAAGTTGATGGCCTTTGCGCTATCAACGTGAACAGCCAACACACCCATTAGTCTTTGTGCTGTCAGGGTGACCAGCCAAGAGGGCTATTCCCCCCACATTGCCTTGAAAGACTTTTCAGCCTGCTTTTGCCTCGTCTCCGAGTTAATGGATAAGATCTTAAGATCTCCCTGGTCTTAATGGAGAACGTGTCAGTCCACTTTATTTCTTAACTTTCAGCCGAGCTAATTTTAGTACCAAGGACTGCCAGATGTGTAGCTTAGCAACTACTTAAGAAAACACGAAAATGAAAACACAATGGGCATATACACGGCAGCGTTGTCCAGAATCAACACCGCGCCGTACAACATCCCCCGCGCATTCACCTGACTGTCTGTAACGAGAGTGTTTGATTGGCTTGCAGACGACCGGCACCGTGTGAAGCTGCACTCTCTCCTGGCTGACCCCAGTTCCGACTACGTCAACGCCAACTACATCGACGTAAGTTCTGCTTCTTGCGTCCGCCTCTCAGCAGGCAGATGTTTTTCGGGCGGAGGTGCTTGCGGCGAGGGAGAGGGAAAGGAGGAGTAGTGGCTAGAGAGTAGTTTGCACATCGTTCGGACGCGAGTAACCGTTTTCGGCACAACTTCCCCCGTGCGCTCGACTCCGAGACTGCAAACCCCGTTTGCAACTTCCTGTCGCTGGCTGTTCCCACTGTTACACCAGTGAGCCCAGCAGTCAGTCAAACAAAAACCTGTAGAGCAAAAGGACTTGTTTACACTCTTAAACACCAGGGTTCTTGTTTTGCTATTTATTTATGCTGATTATTCTGCATTAGCTACTGTGAATTATTCAGCGACTGCTTTGAAACTAATATGTCCTGGTAGCGTACCCATCCTGGTAGTGTAAAGAGCCACCATTTTGTGGTGGTTCTGTTGTGGTTCACCATTCTTCGTTGTGTTTCGTCATACTTTCTGGAATCTTACTGTGCTCCTGCTTCAATGAACAGGTTATCACGGCAATTTAAAAGGCAGAGTCAGACGATGTCAGGAGACCAAGGCTGTCTGTATCCAACAGCGGTGCATTACTACCATTCAAGTTCACATTCAGTGCTAATAGCATTAGTTTAGGCAGGAAAGGAGTGTCTATCATACAGAAATGCAGTTCTTATATTTCTGGACCTTTTTTGTGAAGATGAAGAGAAAATGTAAAATTCACTCAAGGCTTAAGTGGAAAAGTGGTATGTAGAACACAGGACATTTTATAGTATGTGATGAAAATGAACAATGCCAGTCACTGCGGGTTTATTCAATATAACTAACAGGGCTGGAAAGAATGCCCTAATGGTCACAGATGGACATGTAGTTTCTGTTCATAGACATTTTTGTGTCTTTTTTTTTCTCAGCACGAACAGAATTCTCTAAGAGTAACATTTATTTTCCCTTAAGGTTTGAGAGAAATAAGCAAAAAATTGTATGCCAAAACGCCGTCTTCGTAGCGTATGCTGCAGTGCAATTCTGCAGGGCGCTTCTGCTAGCTAGTCGGCTAATTAAAAAAAGCGTTGTTCTGTCAAGAGGTGCTCAAACTGTGTTGACTTTGTGTAACGTGCAGCTAGTCTGGCCGTAATTTCTCAAGCCTTTCTTACCTGCTTTTCTTCTCTGGTCTCTTTAATTAGCCTCTCTGTCTTCTCTCTGCCCCCCCACTCCCCCACCCCCACAACTTCCTTTGCCCCTCCTCCCTTGCCCCTCCCCTTCCTGTCACCCCTCCTCTTGTCGTTCCTTCTTAATATGGGATCTCTTAGATTCGGATAAACAGGGAAGTAAGTACTCTCTCTCTTTTCCCATCATCTGTCCATCTGTTTGCTCGTGCCTTTTCCACTCTGCGTGTCCTGTCATGGCAGCCGTGTGGCGTTCACTCCGCTGTGTTTCACGCCTGGCCTGCTTTACCTCCCAACAGCCGCGTCTCGTGACAGCCGCTCGGTAATCTTGACTCGGTCCGAGGCTTAAAGCACCCCACAACCCCCAACGTGCATCCCAGGCTTCCCAGAACGATCCCAGTACTACCGTCACCCCTTAAAAGATCACCTCCCGTGGATAATCCCTGCTCGAAACGGGTTTCCTGTCCCGTCAGTCAGGTCCGCATGCGGTGTGACACGGAGGTGGGCGACGGGGACGGGCGTGGCCCCTTCAGCCCGGGACTGGAGCGGCGTCCCGCTGAGTGGGCGGGTTTCAGCCCCGGCATGGCCGCGGTCAGTGCGTCTGCGTCATGCGGTGCCGCTCTCTCTCGCGGTGTACCGCTCTTCTCCCAGCATTCCCTTTGTTTGCCTCCTGTTTCCTGCGAGTTTTCATTCCAACACGCCGGGCCCGGTCACGGTCACACCTGCCAGCCTCTCCCACACACAGCCTGACGAGACAACAAACGTACTCCGCATCCTTCGAGTTCCTCTTGGAGGCCACGATGTCGTCGACTTCCTTATGCAACGCAGACGTATTCCAAGAGGCTAAATTGACTTGTAATTGCAGCAGCATCACAGTGGGAGATAAAGGACTTTAAATCATCCATTATATAAAGTAAATCTACCTTGAAGTTTTAACATGAAATGAAGACAGTTGTCCAAAATTGATGCTGGTAATTGAAGTGAAATTACAAAACAATTTGGCAATACTACTGAGATTTGCTTTATTATTAGTTCCACACCCAGTTTTTTTTTTTAACAGTTACAGAAATAAGGAATGTTGACAACTAGCTGGATGCTGAGTGGGTGAGTCCAGTTACCAGGCGCTGGGCTTGTTGCATCATTTTAGTTTTGCATACATGCTGGTTTGTCTGAGCACATATTCTCATTTCTGTCATTATGTACTCAGCATGTCACTCTGCATTTGCTTGCTGTCAGTGTTCCTGTGCCTATAGGGACTGAGGTTGTGTGTGCGCGTGTGTCTGTGTGTGTGTGTGTGTGTGTGTCCACGTGAGAGTGGGGAGCACGGACAGCTGGCTCAGGAGGAATGCAGCGATGTCCACGGGGGGCAAGCAGGGGGATTTTTCTCCTCTGCGCCTCCTTTGCGGACAGCCGTCCTCCACGGAACCACTGAGTCCAAACACACTGCCTCCACCAGCACGTAGTCAACATCTGGCCATATTGTAGTCGTAGGAGACCTACGACTCTGTGTTCTCATGTTGGAGAATTTCGAGCTGCGTGAACCAAAAGAACTGTAACATGTTTGATTCATACAATAGAACAGGCTGGCGGATCAGCACCTGACAGTTCCTGTCTGGGTCCATTTTAACTGGTTCTGTTAAGCCGCCTCTGTTATCTGTTTTTCTCCTACGTTGACTAGGGAGTTCTTTTTTATTTGCTGAGCATGCTGACATACCTTTATCATCGCATCGATGAAATAACATTTTAGGACAAGTTGTCCATGGTATGGTGCTTCTGTCAGTATTAAGACTGTTGTAATATGTTCCTTCATTGTCTTTGACATGGTGAAGTTGGAAGTAAGCAAGTTTCTTTATAGGAGATATCGCTGGAGACTAGAGACTAGAGGTTTTACTTTGTTGCTTGTAACATCCAAGGTAGATTACGGTGGTTCGGGCTACACCTCTTTAAGTGGTCCAGGATTTAGAGGTGGGATGTTGTGTGTCATTTTCTTGTCAATGCAAAGTGAAGAAGACGAAGGTTCAAAGAAATTTTTAACGATTCGTGTGATTTCACTTTTATCTATCAATTATGATAAGACTGCATATTTCAATGCTGAATATAATCATCTATCTATCTGTCTATATGACTGTCTATCTGTCTGTCTATCTGTCTATCTCAGGGCTATCAACGGTCCAACCACTTCATCGCCACTCAAGGTGAGTTCAGTGCTTATATTTTTTCTGTATGAATAGTGGATTGCAGTCAGATCTCCAAAGAGTGGGATTGACTCCATATTTATGCCTAAGGTCACGTATGTGCAACCGTGCGTGTATGTGTGTGCTCACACGCGTTTGTGCACGCGTGTTCGCTCAAGTGTGTATGTGTGCTTTTATGTAACTGTCTCCAGTTTCTACAGACTTGAGGGTTTGAATTATTCACACACTGTAACTGTAATAGTAACTGTAACACTGTAATTGGTGCTTCATGACCCAGAGTGTGTGGGTATAGCGCCATCAGAGGACTAGCCCCGCCCCCCTCCACAGCCGTATCTTCTCCTGTCTGCCTCTGTCTCTCTCTTTCTCTGTTCATTTTACTGCCTCTCTCTGGCTCTGCACTGTCTACCTTTTGTTCATCTGTTCAATTATGTGTAATCATTTGTCTTTTGTTTAATACAATTGCTGTTCTTTCTAAAACACACACATGCACCCACAAAGGCAGGCTTTCATAAGATCCTACATGTTCTTTAATCTATTGCACAGCTCCGTCCCCATTTACTTGTATAAATTCTAAACACTCCCACCACCAAATCTCTCTCTCTCTCTCTCTCTCTCTCTCGCTCTCTCCCCCTCCACATCTCTCTGTCTCTTTCTCTTTCTGTGTCTCTGTACCCCAACGCACGTGTCTCCCAGACAGTCACAGAAATGGTCCCATCCTGCACACACAACACACACACACACACACACACACACACAATGTCATGTTCATGCTGGATGGGCTGCCCTGCAGTTGGAGGCTTGCTGGGCCATCAGGGTGGTGCGGGTGGAGGTCGGGGGAGGTGTGTGTGTGTGTGTGTGTGTGTGTGTGTGTGTGTGTGTGTGTGTGTGGGGAGCAGCTGCTGGCTCCTGGCTGTGTCCTGTCCTTCATGGCTTCACGGCCAGCATGCGGGAGTGATCGCTGCTGCTCAGCAGTTGCCACCCCACCGAAATCCCTCGCGGACGGGTTCACATGATGGGCAGTGATAACTAGGATTGAATAAGAGGCATCTTATATTAAATACAGGGCAGTTCCGGGGCAGTGTGGGAATGTCAAATATGAGAGGGATGACGCAAGCGACTCTGGAACGCAACACACACACACACACACACACACACACACACACACACACACACACACACACAGTCAGCTGCTAGCATACATGCTGGCACGTACTGGCTGGCACTCACTTGTTCACACACACACACACACGTTCATGAGCATATGCACACGCAGCAGAGCCTCGGGGGACGTGCTGGAAGTTGTTAACCCCAACACCTTCTCAGGCCTGTCAGGCATTGCCCCGCGGGCTGGCCAGCACTTCCTCCACACACCTGTAGCCCTGAGCGATTACCCCCCCCCCCTCCCCAACCCCTGGCCGCTGTTATCTGAAGGTACAGCAGGGATGTCCTCCGTGTCTAGGGTCACTTACATCATCTCTCTGTCGCAACGTGCAGGTTGCAATAGCCATCCATCCACTTCTTCAGTATCTGCTGGCTGGATGGATTTGGTCCTGTATGGATTTGGACCTCTCGTGACCCACGACGTGAGACTGACTTGTGAAAATCCAGCGTCGGTGACGTGCCGTAGGAAATTCATCCCAGCTCAACGCCCACTAGAATGCCACTATTGTGTCGGCGCTAACACTGTGTTGTGAATGGGCTGCCAGCCAATAATAATTTGGATACCGACTGGTTTCCAGGGTGGCATGGCAACAGATGGACTACAGATGGTCTGTAATAGTTCACTTATAAAAACACCTATGGAAAGAATCTTCCTGAGAAAGTGGCCGGCGAATTCAGTGGATGGTTCCTGTGAAGGGGAGTTTGGTGAGGGTAGATTAAGTGAGTTGTTAGGTGTGTTTGACATTTCTGCACTGTTGCTTATACAGTGCGTTGTGTCGAGCGGTTATAGAGCCTTGACTGTAGTCTACAGCTCGCCTGTGTTTTACCGTGTACTCAGATCTCTTTACTATTTTTGATATTAGTGTATTATCACAGAGCAATATCTTCACCTCAGCTAAAATATGAGGTAAGATAACAGAGAGAGAGAGAGACTGTATGCAAGAGGTATCATCACAGAGGCGATATCTCTGACATGGACACAACTGGCAGCGTTTTTGACGCGTGTCTCCCTCCGGTGGCGGGCGGCGGCGGCGCAGCCGGGCCTTGTCCCTCGTCTCCTCGGCAGCCTGCGCGGCCGTGGGCGTCAAGACGACACGCAGTGGCGTTCCATCAGAGCCCGAGCCGCCCCGCCGCTGCGAGGAGGCCCGGCGTGCATCTCTCCCTCGTCACGCCAGCCGCGGCTGTAGACCGCCCGACGTCTCTCCTGCCGCTCGCGTCTCGTTCGGTCTCCGCGTCGCTATTTTTGGGTTTTTTCCTATCGCTCTCTCGTTCTCCGTATCAAATGCTCCCCCTCTCCTCTGTTCTGTTATCTGGTGTAAATATGGCTTTTTACTCCCCTTCACACTCCCCTGCTGTGGCTTTGCCTCTACAACCAGCTCTTATATTCCTGCGTAGCTTTCATCTCGTCTTAAAAACCCAGACTGCTGCTCTCTCTCTCTCTTTCTCTCTCTCTCTCCATCTCCCTCTTCCTCCACCCGCCCCGTTTCTCTCCGTCGCCCTCTTCCTCAACCCCGTCCTGTCCGTTCTCAGAACCCCCCCGATTCTGTCATCCACCCACACACCCTTTGTCCTTGTCTGCTTCGAGCAACATGCCTCTCCTCTCACTCATCTCTCTCTTTCTCTCTCTCTCGCTCCGTCTCTCCCCCTCCCTCCCTCTTTCTCACACTCCCCCTTGCTGTCCCCAGGGCCCAAGCAGGACATGATCTATGATTTCTGGCGTATGGTGTGGCAGGAGAACTGCTACAGCATCGTGATGATCACCAAGCTGGTGGAGGTTGGCCGGGTGAGTCAACACCACCACCACCACCACCACCCACCGTCCCATGCCCCTCTCCCTCCAAACACCCCATTGGCCGCCATCCACACCCGCCTCCCTCGGCCGCCCCGCCTCCCTGCTGGGCCGGCCCCTGCTGGACCCCAAGGAGACCCCGTGCCAGCAGAGAAGCAGGGTCCTGGCCGCCTGTTTTTCCACACCTGCAGCACGGACGATCCCCAAAGCTCCCCCCCCCCCAAGGCAATTTAGCACAGCTTGCCTTCATTTCAGAGTCCTAATTGATGACTGAAAAATGAGCAGAGCATAATGGAAGACACGCGGCGAGCGCTCGCTCAAGTAATCGGGCCCTTAATTGTGCTGCATAGTACACATCGCTTTTTTTTTTTTTTTTCAATTATACTTTCAATCTCGGATTCCAATAAGTAATTTGTATAAAGTTTATTTAGACTCAAGTACTGTGTCTCGGTTTGACCTGAGGTGTTGGCTCTGTGTGTGTGTGTGTGTGTCTTTCAGATGAAATGCTGTAAGTATTGGCCCGATGACAGCGAACTGTATGGCGACATCAAGATCACTCTCCTGAAGACGGAGACGCTGGCCGAATACTGCGTGCGCACCTTTGCCATGGAACGGGTGCGAGTCCTAACTGATCCCCAAAGCAAAGATCCTAGTTTTGTTGATCCTTTTCAAGCCTTCACTGGAAATACCCTCTAAAATCTCACAAGCGCAATACTCTTTATCGATCGTAACAGCACGACTGCCTCCTTATTCCCAAAACAAAACTCACTTGCATAATTCGATTTTTTTTTTTGTGGAAGATTTGCTGAGAGATGAGTCACCATTGGGGGTTTCATGTCGGCTGGGTGAACGACGTGTGTGTGTGTGTGTGTGTGTGTGTGTGTGTGTGTGTGCGTGCCCTTCTATAGCGGGGTTACCCAGCCAAGCATGAGGTGTGTCAGTTCCACTTCACGTCCTGGCCGGAGCACGGGGTGCCATACCACGCCACCGGTCTGCTGGCGTTCCTCCGCCGAGTGAAGGCCTCCACGCCTCCCGACGCTGGCCCTGTGGTGGTGCACTGCAGGTACACACACACACACACACACACACTGCTTCCCCTTCCCTTTACCATGCTCCTCTTTACTTGAAGGTGCAGAATGGTTCATGCTTCATAACTGCGTGTGTTTTTGCACGTTTTGCAATCGTGCTCGATATTGATACCACCTGACGCTACCTAGGCGACGAACACTCTCTTGGGAGAATACGCTATAAAGCATTCCCAGTATCGGAATCGGAAAGCAGAAGAAAAAGTATCGCGATTAGGTTTTCCGCTCCAAATCGCACGGCCCTTAGCCGAATGCCGCTGACAAGTGGGCGACCGTGCTGGCCTCTGTCTGCAGCATGGGTGCCGGGCGGACGGGATGCTACATCGTCCTGGACGTAATGCTGGACATGGCGGAGTGTGAGGGCGTGGTGGACATCTACAACTGCGTGAAGACGCTCTGCTCCCGTCGCATCAACATGATTCAGACCGAGGTGAGTCCCGCTTGTGCCGTAAATCCCCGGGACTCTCGATCGTGGAC
Organism: Brachyhypopomus occidentalis; assembly: GCA_020368025.1. NCBI lineage: Eukaryota > Metazoa > Chordata > Actinopteri > Gymnotiformes > Hypopomidae > Brachyhypopomus > Brachyhypopomus occidentalis. The sequence goes on from JAGXOD010000107.1 coordinate 2,256,047, forward strand.
GTGCGGACCGTTTCGATGTTTGCAATTTGCGCTCGGGTAATGGCTTATTGAGGACTTAAACACACGTCGAACGCTAGTTGAACTTTTATTCGTTTTAACAAATTGTTAACAACGGTTGTAAATCGTTGTTTTAGGCGATTAGGGCGAATGAGATAATTGGATAATATGTGAATAATTTGATTTCGTATCAGGAGTAAGAACGAAATTACAGATGCAGATTTAACGAAAGTGAGTAAACCAACCCGCTCCACGGGTCCTGTGAAATGCTCTCTCTGTTTAAACCCGGAATATTTTTACATTGGTGTAGCTGGACAGAAACAAGGAATGGCCATTATTTTTGGAGTAGCCACTGTCTCTTTCATAACGCGCCGACATTTGGATGACAAAAACCGCGTCTGCGAGTCCGACCCATTTGAAACTCCCTAACTCGAGCATGAAGCGATTATAGTGTCTAGACTGCGTTCTAATCCCCCAGAAATCTCTGGGGCCAGAGGGACGCTGCGCTGCCTGGTCATTTATTGATGATTAAAATGTCAGCGTGCAGGTTCCAGCTGGTCGAGATCGGCGTCTTCTCCGGCCTTTTAATTCTGGTCCGTGCTGGATTCATAATGATGCTCGGAGAGTTTTTTCCTTGCTGCCTTCGTCTTTGGCTTTGCTCTCTGGGGACTTTGCGTGGAGTCGCTTTGGGACGACGGCTGTTGTAAAAAGCGCTATGTATATGTGTTTGGGTTCATTGATACTTGAGATAAAACGGGCTACTCGTGTCTGAACTTCCCATGAAACACCCATGGCGTGTTAAATGTGAGAGAGAGGGAGTGTGGTAGTGAGAGAGGGAGTGTGGTAGTGAGAGAGGGAGTGTGGTAGTGAGAGAGGGAGTGTGGTAGTGAGGGAGGGAGTGTGGTAGTGAGGAGGGGGGAGTGGGTAGTGAGGGAGGGAGTGTGGTAGTGAGGGAGGGAGTGTGGTAGTGAGGGAGGGAGTGTGGTAGTGAGGGAGGGAGTGTGGTAGTGAGAGAGGGAGTGTGGTAGTGAGGGAGGGAGTGTGGTAGTGAGGGAGGGAGTGTGGTAGTGAGGGAGGGAGTGTGGTAGTGAGGGAGGGAGTGTGAGGGAGGGAGTGTGGGGAGGGAGGGAGGGAGTGTGGTAGTGAGGGAGGGAGTGTGGTAGTGAGAGAGGGAGTGTGGTAATGAGAGAGGGAGTGTGGTGAGAGAGGGAGTGTGGTAGTGAGAGGGAGCTCAACACTGTATTGGAGCTCAAGTTTTTAGTAAAGATTTAGTAAAGGTCTAGTATAGGTTTAGTAAAGGTTTAGTAAAGGTCTAGTGAACGTCTTAAAACATCAGCATCCTTTTCTTTAACCTACATGCTTGATTTTTCACCAAAATTTTGTACCGCACTAAAGTGGCTTTGTTGACTTTGAAGTGTGGGAATGCAGATTGGACAAGTATTGACATTTGCTATACAGCTAGAGGAATGTACTGTTGTCTTGTCTGGCCCATGAAATGTGCTCTCCCCCCTTGACCCCTGACCCCTGACCCCTTTCAGGAGCAGTACGTGTTTATTCACGACGCTATCCTGGAGGCGTGCCTGTGCGGCGAGACCTCCATCCCTGTCAGCGAGTTTGCCATCACCTATAAGGACATGCTGAGGGTGGACAGTCAGAGCAACACCTCGCAGCTGCGAGAGGAGTTCCAGGTGAGTGTGAGGCCCTCTGAGGCCCCCTTACCACGTGCGGCAACTCTAGCGCTACCTCACACACACCCGGGCCGCACACCACATCTCCCATGTCTCTTTTTTGTAAGGGGTTTTTAGGGGGAACTTCAGATTCAGACTTCCGTCGATCCCTCTCCTCCGACGTTTGGGCGTGCGTGCCCACGCTTGTTTTCTTTCCCTCTTTGAGACCTTTTATTGTTTTGTGAAGCCAATTTTCATGACAACCTGCAATTTTACTCTTTGTTCGGCATCGCTATAACCGCCGTAGCAGTGGAGAGAAATCAACGGATGATTGCGATACGGCCGTAATTATAGCCCCGCTCTCCAGCGGCCGGCTTCCACGTGTACTGTAGCTGTGGTCAGGTCCGGATGCTGCGTTTCAAGGGAGAATAAATAAAGGCCCCCTCAAAGCGACTTGATTGTCGTGAAAGGAACAGGCTGAGGGGGGAAAAAAGAGAAGCTTATAAGCACTTGTTTGACATTGCACACTAATGCCTCAGCATGTCTGCCGAATCATAATAACCATTTGCGAAAAACGCCGGTCTTCTTCCGCCGAAGGGGCATCGACGCAGTCCGAAAACACGATGCAACAAACGCGCCACTCCGAGCCTCACCGAGCCGGGATGCGTCCACGTCACGTCCGACACGATTACCGCACGTGACCGGCACACGCCGGGCTGAACGCGTCCCCCTGCGGCTCCTCAGACCGGCGCTGATTGGCCGCCCCGGATGAGCGGCGGCCCCAGAAACGGTTTCCCGTCGCCTTCGCCCGCATTAAGGCGTTAATGACCTTGTACCCGCGCCGCCCACGGTGCCTTCCCGGCCGGCCGCCCCCGTTGCCAAGCTGCGGCGGAACACATTTAATCGCGACGCCGTGAGGAGCCAATCGGAAGGGGCCATTTGCAGCTCCGCAGCAGACGAGTGGCCGGTACGCGGCGGCCATCAGCTCCAGTCATCGACAGTATTGTCATTCCAAAACCGTTCGTCCAAGAGGGCGTAATGCGCCTGTTCATTACGGACGCGATTAGCTTAAATTTGTTTTTTTCGCCATTAAGCCTGCCGCCGATTCCCTCGCTGCCAGCTAATGTGTTTCCGACTCTCCTCACCACGGCGATTAGAATGTGAAATATCGGGGCAAGGCAAATATTGACAGTGGTGAGTCTGTGTTAAGTAAATATGGCTTAGCCTGTTTTTTCATCAGCTTTGTCCTTGCTTTGTGTCTTTTCTCACACCGTCTCACACACACACACACACTCGCTCCGTCTCTCTCTCTCTTCCTCTGCCTCTCTCACCTACTCTCTCTCCTACCCTCTCTCTCTCTCTCTTTGCCTCAGTAGCGATGATACACAGCTCGTTGTAAGCTCTAGAAAGTTCCGGCCTTGCTGCCCTTCTGGCAGACGTGAGCCGTGCTGCTGTCTCTCTTCTTTTCTCTTTCATTCTCTCCCCTTCTCTTTCTCCCCTCCTCTTTCTCCTTCTCTCTCTCTGTTCTTCTCTCTCTTACCCCTCTCTTCCTCACTCGATCTTTAAAAAAAATCTAATTGACCTTTTTTTTAGTTGTTGATGTTTCTGGTCATTTTGTGCATGATTCATTAGTACAGACCATTTACAACACAAAGTTCTTTAGCCTTCCAGAAACATCCATCAAACTGCAATGTTTTCCCACCTCTGTGCCTGCAGAATTACAGCTCCATCTACGAGATCGAACAGGCAGGCAAAAAAATAACATGCCAATAACGTACTGCTTTCAAAATCCCAACAGACCCGAAGTCCTGCCACCAGCTTTTTCACCTGTTTCACGTTGCCTCTAACTCTTAATCCTTCTCTCCCTCAACCCCTCCCCCTGGCCCCTCCCCCCACTCCCCCGGGCCCCGCCCCCAGACTCTGAACTCGGTGACGCCCCACCTAGACGTGGAGGAGTGCAGCGTCTCGCTGCTGCCGCGCAACCGCGAGAAAAACCGCAGCATGGACGTGCTCCCGCCGGACCGTGCGCTGGCCTTCCTCGTGTCCGCCGACGGGGACGCCGGCAGCTACATCAACGCGGCGCTCATGGACAGCTTCCTGCGGGCCGCCGCCTTCGTGGTGACGCCCCACCCGCTGCCCACCACCACCGCCGACTTCTGGAGGCTCGTGTTCGACTACGGCTGCACCTCCGTCGTCATGCTCAACCAGCTGAACCAGTCCAACTCCGCATGGGTGGGTGTGCCTCCGTCACCTCAGCCGCCACGGCTAATCGTAAAAACTGCGGCACGTGCAGAACCGCGGCGGAAATAGCCGTAGACAACACAGACGTGTGAGCGGATTTTGTGGGGGTTTTTTTAATTCCCCGGGATGGGCTGCGTTTTTGCGTCCGTGTTCACCGTTGCGTGCCGAGCTTCGGTGACCTTAAGAGGAGAGCCGATAGACCCTGGCGTCTCTGCGGGTCCTGGTGCCCTTTTCCAACTCTACGCTTAAAGATTCAGGGCTGAGATGCAGGGGTTCGTGAGCTGGGCAGACACAGGGCAGGTGAGGTAGCGGTGCAGAACCTCCCCGAGGCCACACGAGCAGGGAGGGGTCAGCACGAACCCCCTGCTCCGGCGGCGGGAGGCCGGGGCTGTAGACAAGGGCGAGATTGTTGTTCGGAGGGCGGCTGGAGTCGGGGGTGCTGGCGGAGGAAGCACGATCGCAGGATGGGTTTGAAGTGAAACCCTGCAGGCTGGGCGTGTTTCGGGGGGAGGGGGAGCAGCTCTGGTTGAGATTTGTTTTCGTCTGTTTTGTTCTCCGTCTGGATCCTGGGCGGGCGTGGGTGTGAGTTTGTGTGTGTGTGTGTATGTTCTTTTCTTTCCTGTATTCTGTTGTTTATATTATGCTCGTGTTTGGGCAATAGATGTTTGCACTTTGTCGCTATCCTGTCATTCACTTAACTTTCTCTCATGTCTCTCTCATGTGTCTCTCATGTCTCTGTCAAGTCTCTCTCATGTCTAGCCTTTTTGAACAGGGAGGTGACTGTTCACACATCCTCCACCCTCTTTACACGTCTTGTGTGTGTGTGTGTGTGTGTGTGTGTGTAGGGCTGCATCTGGGTAATTATTTTTCCCTCCCCACTACCCTGTTAATACATTTCCCTCAGCATGACAGGGTATCACCGTGACAGGGTATCACCGTGACAGGGTATCACCGTGACAGGGTATCACCGTGACAGGGTATCACCGTGACAGGGTATCACCGTGACAGGGAATCTCCGTGACAGGGTATCACCGTGACAGGGTATCACCGTGACAGGGTATCACCTTGCCGTCCTACAGACTCCGCTTGCTCCCGGTCTCCCTCCTGCTGTCGCTAGTGCGTTAGCGGTAGTCTCGCGCCGGCCCCGCTGCGTTTGAAGCGGCGGGAGTGGATGTGGGCGGCGAGTCGCTCTGCCTTTTATCGCCCCGTGCTGCGAGTGAAAATTAATTGACACATAGAGGAAATGTTCATCTTTTGAAATGAGGGCTGACTGAAACTTTAAACGGGCTGATATGGGAGAATGAGCTCGGTATTTGATATGCCGTTGGCACAATTGAATTTGCTCCACTGATTAACCCCGCCCTTCCCACAAACACACACACGCGCACACACACACCACTCTTTGCCCCTGCTGTTTTCCGTCACGGTAGAGCCCCCCCTTCACCTTAGCGTCCTTTTTATCCTCGTCCTCCCTTTAATCCTCGTGTCAATATGGCTCTGGTTTGTGCCCCTATCTTTCGTGCTTCTGTCAAATGCAAATTTTAGCTCAAATATGCTTTAGAAGCATGACTAGTAAGTGTATTAGTGTTGGCGGTGCAATTTACTTCACGACAGACATTCTCAATGTCTCTGTGTCTCTCTTCCTGTCTCTCTCTCTCCCTCTCTCTCTCTCTTTCTCTCTCTCTCTCTCTTCTCTCCCTCTCTCTCTCTCTGTCTCTCCCTCTCTCTGTCTCTCTCCCTCTCTCTCTCTCTCTCTCTCAGCCTTGTCTGCAGTACTGGCCTGAGACAGGCATGCAGCAGTTCGGGCCCATGACGGTGGAGCTGCTCTCAAGGTCCACCGATGATGATGTCATCACACGACTCTTCCGGGTCAACAACATCACACGGGTAGGTCCGTGGCACTGGTCAAAAGGTGGCATTATGAAATATAACGTGCCCGTTATTATCCGTCCCCATCACGGCGTCAGCGGGGGGGTTAACACTGTGCCACTCTGTTATAATGCGCCATTAAATGCAGACCTCATTAAAATGCTAGCCTGACATCCAAGTTCCTCTGGCTTGAGTGAATTTCTTTAGAGTTCACAACCAATTTACAGAGGCTAATGGCCTAAAAGGCTAATTGCTTAATTTATCTCTTCAGAGGCTGACCATAAATGAATTCAGTGCAGATATATTTGAAGAAGCAGCTTAAAATTGCGGTCGGTCATTCTTGCGGAATAGTAATGGCTCTTAAATTGAAGATGTTGTTTGCTTTGTACGCTGCTAATGTGCTCTGTGCGTGTGGTGTGTGCGTGCGTGCCCGTGTGTGTATCCATGCCTGCGTGCATATGAGAGACAGGCTAAACCTTTAAATGTGTGTGTGTGTGTGTGTGTGTGTTTCTGCGTACATATGAATGCAGACGGCCTTCCAGCCACACGGCTACCTTGTTTGGCCATGACTGCTTCGTCAGTGACTACAGGGCTCGTCAAAACCTCCTCCCCAAAGCGCCACTGCCCTCCAAATGAACCCCCCCCCCACCTCCTCCCCCAGCGTGCCTGTCAATTAGTCCGTCACCCCTCCGTCACCGCGGGTCACACCCTGTCAGCAGAGCTAACTGCACCTCAGCTCTGCTTCTCCTCAGCCTGACACGCCGTGCCAGCCGGAGGAAAAAACTCTCCATTACCGCTACTGTCAGAAACAATCCCCCATCCCGCCTCTTCCCAAGACCCCTACGAGAGTCGTCCCGCCACGGGACGGATGATTATCCCCCCCGATAATGTACATCGCGTCAAGTAAGAGTCTGATGTCCGCGCAGACAACGAAATAATCCAGATGTTACAGATGACTCATCTCTCCCGCTCTGTGGATCGAGCGGGACAGGGGCGCGTGTGACACTCAGGTTCCCCGCGTGTGGCGCACGTCCCGTCCCCCCCCCCCGCGTGATCTCGGCGCTCGGTTCCCGTGTAGTGGTGACCTCCAACGCGACCCCTGCATTCATTTATGGTCGTCTGCTCTCTCTGCCTCTCCCACAGCTGCAGGAGGGTCACCTGGTGGTGCGGCATTTTCAGTTCCTGCGCTGGTCGGCCTACCGCGAGATCCCGGACTCCAAGAAGGCGTTTCTCACCCTGCTGCGCCAAGTGCACATGTGGCAGAGGGAATGCGGGGAGGGCGGCACCGTCGTGCACTGCCTGTGAGTTTGGCCTGTGTGTGTGTGTGTGTGTGTGTGTGTGGGGGGGTCGGAGTCGTCTGGTGGGGGTGGGGGGCCGGGTTGTGGGCACGGGTTCGTTCGATGCTCCTCCCGTGCCGCAAATGCTCCCGGCGCAATTAGTTACACCTGCAGTCCATTAGAAACACCTACAGTCCATTATGTGCTCCTGTTCTGTAACTGGACCTACAGGCCAGCAGCACATTTAGATCTGTTAGATCGGTGTACTCCCAAGTTAATGGAGTGACACCGTATTGTCCTGTTCATCACACCTCTGTGCCAATTTTCTGGTAGCCTCTTATCATTAACCTGCTCAGTAAAGCATAAACCAGTATGCTCACGCGTTTACATGTACATATTGACTTCTTTAGACATCGTCTGCACGTTTGTTTAGTAATTGTTTGTCTCGCGGTGTTTACAAAGTCAATGCTCCATTGGTTAACGCCAGCCTGCTTCAGACTGATGGGCGTGGTCACTAAGAGGAGAGGCGCGGCTTTGCGTTTCAGGAACGGCGGCGGGAGGAGCGGCACCTTCTGCGCCTGCACCATGATCATGGAGATGATCCGTCACCACAGCATGGTGGACGTCTTCTACGCCGTCAAGACTCTGCGCAACTCCAAGCCCAACATGGTGGAAACCATGGTGAGCTCCTCACGCCTCCTCGGGTTTAAAACCGCAGCAGGACGCGCGGAGGTCGTTAAGCCGGTTCATTCCTCTGACTGCACTAACGTCCTCTTTTACCGCTGTTCCAGGAGCAGTATCGATTTTGCTACGACCTGGCCTTGGAGTACCTGGACTGTTTGGAGGTCAGATAACACAGCGGGGCCAGTGCAAGGGCGGCAAGGGAGCGTGGACGACGGCGGCGGCTCCACCCGCCCTGCCTCCGCCTCCTCTCTCTCTCTCCCGGGCCTCGCGGGCCTGGACGCCCCCGGGTCTGCCTCGTCATTCGGCGGCGTGAGAGCTTGGACCCCCGCGCCAGGAGGCCTGTATCGCGCTTGTGTAACCTCCCCCTTCCCCGTGTCTTTCCCCTATCCCCCCCCGAAAGACGCGCCCTCGCCGGAAAGGACGGGTGCTCAGGCGGCACGTGTGCCTGTCAGGCGATGGCTGCTTTCCTGCTCGTGAGTGACTCTCATGCTTTGATCCTGCCAACCCGAACTGTGCCGGACTCTCTGCCTTATTCGACCGATCTGGAGGAACGCCGTGTACTTTAACACCCGTCGAGAGAGACCGCAGCGGCACGCCGGCAATGTCGTGTATGTAGAGTTCGTGTATCGTTATAACCCGTACATGGTGCAATCTAATGTGGATAAATGATTCATGTGCTTTCATCAAGAGACTGGACGATCTCTACAAGAGACTGGGACGATCTCAAAAACGGATCCGCGCCCACGGCAGGTTCCAAAGCCAGACTCCTTTGGATGTGGTTCCCGGAGTTGGGCTAACCTACCGTTCCGTGTATATACCGTAGATATTTTGCAAACCCGTTTCTAGGTGTCGTCGTCTCTGGTGTGTGCCGATTCTGACTCTTTGCTGCGCGCGCGCGTGCGTCCCGAAGGGGGAGCGCCCGTCCACACCTCCGCATGCCTGTCCCACTGTACGTGTGTCCCCGTGAGCCAGTCCGTGGTGTCCTGCGCAGGACATCCACAGCTGTCATGAAGCAGTGCAAAAAAAAAAAAAAAAAAAAGAAAGAAAAACACAGATAAATAAAACCCCCACACACAAGGTGAGGCGTTCATTAAGAGTTTGCTTTCTACATTTCTATTTATTCATTGTGTTTTCTTTTCTAAATAGTGTAAAATATGATGAAATAAAACGTTACGATGTTGCTTTTATATCTCCGCAGCCGTGGTGTCTTTTGATATACGGTTTTTATTTCCCCTTTTATCCAAACCACTATGAGCAACATGAATTAGAAATTACAGAAGGGAAATTTATAACACTGTTGTTCTGACCCGGCCAACTCGCTGGCGTTTCATAAAAATGCTGGAACGTGATTATAATCTGTGAAACGGCGCTTGCTTTATGGGAGGGGAAAAACGGCACGCGGAGCTGGAAATCCTGGTGAGTTTTTTTTTTTTTTTTTTTTGTTTAATGACCAGCTTGTTTTGCTCTGTGTTCCTGTGGCTGAAGGAGGGCAATAAGGCAGCTCGCCACACTCTCCGTGACCCTCGTCGCCCTCGCTCCCGTCTGCCCACGCGTGTTATTGTCCTCCGCTACGCGCCGACCTTCGGTACAAGCCTCTTCTTGACGTGCGGCTGTACCCACTCGCGTGGGGTTCAATTAGCCTTTCGCTCTCGACGCTCGCGTCCAAAAGTGAGATGGACTTAAATGAGTGTGCAGATCAGAGTTTCCCGCGCAGTGCGTGTGTGTGTTCCTAAAGTTAACATTAAACCATCCAGACAGTTATTAGCGTTCCTGCAGCAAGTGTATTTTCTAGGTTAGCCCTCAATTTCATTTAGTCTTATCATTTAATTAGATACACTTTAATCGGCTTTTTATCTATAGATAACCAGACTGCTGGATCTCCTTCCTTGGAGGTAAAAGGAGGTTTTTGATGATTCATCAGTCTTAGTCATAGTCCTGTTCCCCTCCATGCAGTTGTGTCAGTATTGTCTGATAAGCTTTAATAACTGTCTCTTCTGCCCTGGCCTCCTCTGATTTTGTTCAACACTCTACCTTCGAATGTTCAGGAGCAGGTGCGCGCTTGAATACCAATAGACCGCACTGTGCCTGAGAGATGGTGCGGGTCGGGTGGGGTCTGGGCAAGGCCTACACCTACTCGCGCGTCAGGAAAGCGGGTCCGTTAAAACAAATGGGTGGAGATATTAGAAGGTTAGATTCTGTCAAACTTATTCAGGTCCAGGCAGTTAGCGGGGACCGTCTTGCCTAGACACTTGTCCACCTCTCAGGACTGTGTGTAATGGGAGGCGTGTCAGAAATACCGATGCTGGGCGTCACCCTTCCTTTGTACGTTGTCGTCCCGTTTCGTGACTCAACCCTCCACCCTTTCACGGTGTCTCTTTAAACCTTGTACCTCAGAGGCAGCGCAATCGGTAGGTGGTCCCATGCGGCGTTGACGTAATTAGTTACAGCCATAATAAATTGGACATCGATTTTAAGACGCAACCGAGAGCGCTCCACGCTTTCGCTCCGCAGTTTGCAACGTGCCTTCTGACACGCACACACATTCCTGGCCTTCAGAGGATTCATAGGGTAATTCATCACATCCACCACTATTTCTGCTAAACACGTCTTGTTGACCTAAAATCATAATCCCAGTAATGGAAAAAAAAAATAACAGCAACTCTATCTGGAGTAGAACAGGTAGAAGAAAGTATGTGGATGGTCTTCGCTGTGGTTGTTCATTCTCGCACACAACCCTGTTCTCCTGGGCGCAAATCCAAGAACACGCAAAAACGTTCCCCTCGTCTCCTTTTGTCTCCCAACTCAAAAGCCTTGCCGGCATGCGGGATGGGTGAGGTAATATGCGGGGAGATGACAGGTGAGAGCGAACTCGGACCACGGGCGAATCCGCAGACAGCCGAGGACACCCACACGACCCCATCACTCACAAGGAGTGCCTCTTCATAGTGCTTCCTGGTATTAGCCTTTTCCACCTAAATGTCAGGTGTCGGTCTGTCACATAGACTTTCACCCTGTTCACACCCAGAGCAGGATCTATAGGGCTGGTTGAATGCTAATGGGGTATCGGTGTCATAGTCCTAACGCGCCTTTTGAATGCCTTGAACGGGTGCTACTCATCCGGCTCTGCTCTGATGATTATATGGATCACAGACAGCACATTATCATGCCCTGTTATGTCTGCTCATATATACTGAACCTAACCAAGAAGCCATATTAAGTCATAAGGGATTTGGATGCTATTGATTGGAAGATCCCAAACGTTTGTAAGAGACCGGACTGCCACGGCCATGTCCAGGTGACCAGTCCGGGCATCATCCTCACCCTTATCAGCCCCACACAGGTCCCTGTGCTTTTTCGCTGCTAGCTTGATAAAACGCACGCTACATTTTATATCAAACAGGCCCTTATTGATTCGGTCCCATCGCTTTGTGACGAATTGCTCGTCGGGGGAGGGAACGCGACTTCCCGCTTCGGGCCCCCGGGTTGTTGCTGTGAAACGACCCGGATCCGGCCGGGAAAATGGACGGCGTTCGGTGGTGGGGAATAATTTACGGGAGCCGGGGCGGGCGGTGGCGGTAGGGCGACCGTTGCGGGTCAAGTCGATAATGGACCGGCATAATGGGACCCGGGCGCCGTTCCCGCGCTCCGCCCAACCTGGTCGCCATCGCTCTCGCTGACAGGTCCGGCGTGGGGCGCACTGCCCCCGGGCCATCGGGCCATGGACGCGGCCACGTTACAGCACAAAGATTACAAAGAGTTCTACTGGACTGTTGCGCTCTCTCTCTCTCTTACTCTTTCTTCTTCTGTCTGTCTCTCTCCTTTCTCCCCCCCCACTACAGCGCCGATCTCTAGACAGGTCTATTATCTCTTTTCTTTTAAAGAAAAAACCCCTGCTTTCTCTGTTCTTGTTGTCTTTTCGCTTTGTTTTGTGTCTGTCCATGCTGCCGATCCTCGATTCCCATAAAATTCCCCATCACATGCAGTCCAGCGCCATTCCGTAGACAACGCCGCACCCATCCCACCCGGCTCCTTATTCGAGCCGGCGACCTTCTGCGTCTCCTGTACGCAGGTGACGGCATCTGACGTTAGACTCTGCCGATGGTAGCTTCATCGGCATCAGCGCGTTTGTTGCCTTAAGTGATTAGCCGCGGCGTCGCGACCGTTCCCGCAGCAGACCTGACCTTTCCTGCTAGCTGCTCATTTAGCATCATTTCGGCCGATCTTTCGTGGTTTGTATGGAAGAGAAATTGGCACATTAGACGGAAGTGTAAATCCTGGCTAATTTTTGGCCATCTAGGATGTCACAGCTGGACAAATCACATATTGATTCCTATATCATGCTTCGCTGCAAGTAATGTAAGCTTAGCAAAAAGCCATGTGTATCAGCTCCCAAACCTTGACGATACTGTCGGACCTGAAGTAGAGGCTAATGCGCAGATCCTTCGCGCTTGCTAACCCGGGGACAAAAGCATGTCCCCGTCTCCCCTTGTCCCAGCAGTTAAATGGCTGACATGTCAGCAGCTTCAGACAAATCATTAGGCTTGTTATGACTGAATTTATCTCTGGAAGGCAGCATGTCCCTCAGTGGGGCAGGACTGTTGAAAATCTCTCCCCCACTGAAATGAGGAACCACTGAAGGGGAGAGGAAGCCTGTGATGCTGTCACCGTGACTACAACAGCTCGGTTTTTTGGTTTCAGGCCCCCCCCCCCCCCCCCGTCCTCTTTTGTTACTTTTATTTGATGGCAAATGAAAGAGTTCAGTGTCTTTGGCATACTTTCTCATTTCTGTGTGGCACAACAATCAGGCAGAAATCCTTTCGCAAGGACTTAGCGGCCCCTCTCGTGCAGAATACTAATATCACCTCCCCTCTGCGCATGTCGTTTCTCAATCTGCCGCTGCGGAGCCGAGCGCGGTTAATCGAGGAGAACGGAAATGGCGTGGGCCTGCTTGCCCCTCCGATGTTCCCGGAGAACCCATGCTACGTTCAGAACCCCGTTTCTGAACGGCTCGACAGGAATAATTAGGAATGTGACCTGAACCCAACATAAGCACTACGCATCCGAATATGCACTTGATGGGGTGTATTCCTCGACTGTGGAAGAGGCTCCTATCCTCCCCTAGGGGAATTAGGCATGGTGCTTACAGTTTTCACGTTCAAGCTATGGATCCTGCAGCGACTTTTTTCGAACGGCTTGTTCTGGTCGAAGCCGATCCGTGAGGAGCGCTCGCCTTTGCTAACGATGGCAGTGGGGCGTGGAGGGGTCACCTCACCAGCTGTGGTGTGTCTATGAGCAGTGCAGTACAGAGCCCATCTAATGCACTGATGTTAGATCAATACCCAATCACCTGGAGAGGAGACCTGAGAGGTGTAGTTGGTTAACCTCAGGGTAAACTGTTTTGTGGCCACTGGTAGGTCTGGGGCAAAAAAAAAATCAGATGTTTTTGGAGTAAATTCAGTTTTTTGATGAATAGTATGTGTGATTATATAATATCCATATCCATTATCCATATCTATCATGGCTGAGCATCAAGAGAAATTATCCTTAAAATTTCAAAATAACATGTAATTACTGAGGTTTAGGTTAGGATTAGGTGTAATGTATCAGTAAAACAAGCGATAACTAACTAAGATAGTAATACAAGTGTGTGAGTGAGTGATAGAGACACACAAACAAATCTCCAGTTAACCTTCAGGTATTTCAAACAGATCCTTAGATGCTGACTGTTACTAGCAAGTACGTTCTTATAGCGTCAAGTCACTACGTATAATCAGTGGGATCATCTGTGTTCGTGCCAGAGTCGGGGGTCTGCGAGCCTCTACTTAGCTTGAAGCTGATCGTGAGAGACTGGGACTTTGTTCCTAAAGGAGATAAAGGAACTCCAGAAAAAATCCCACCAAAATCCCCCCAACAGGCTTCCTAGATGAATGTGGCCAGCTGTCAGATCTGCCCTTCTTCGCAGATCCTCCCTGTTATTGATTACATAAAGAATTACTGAGCCGTGTTATCAAAGGGGCATCGCTTATTCCTCAGTTATTACTGACTTGCAGTTTTATGCTTAGCGCCGTCTTGCATTAACAGGCATACTACGCGTAATTTTAACACAGACCAAATCAGTTTCTGCAAACCAGCCTCCGACAAGAAGAGCTATGACTAGTTAGGGTTAGTGGAATTTAGCCATGAGTTTTCATTATCGTTAGGTGTTTTTTTAATGTTTGTTTGTGTGGGGGGGTTGCTTGGTGCTTCAGCCAGTGGAGGCAGCCTGAAATGACATTATCACAGATGCTGTATTTGATTAGCAGATTAAGGTGTTCTATGACTCATAGGTGACATCAGTTCTCATTAATACCCAGTGTCTGAGCAGATACGAAGAGTTCCAAAGGTCTCAGGAGAAAAGGTTCGGGGTAAGTCTCACACATCACCTACCAGAGATCAGTAGAATGTGATATGTCCGTGTCGGCCGCCTCTGTTCTGGCGGACTATCTCGAGGCTTCTCGCGTCTTGATGCGACTCCTTCACAATAGCTTGTCAATACGCGGGTTGTCACCGCAGCGATTCTGCACTGAGAGAGTCCGAGGGCACAGGGCAAAATGAACACGTTCATTCTCATTATCGTCTAATTGCCTCTAGTACTGTGTGCTTCACTCTGATGGCTATTATATTGTTTGGCTAGGTCTTATATAGCATCACAGTCCGGCGCAATGACAACGGACAACTCATTAATCAGATTACTGGAAGCAGTGGGGATGTTTATAATAGAGGGGGACTTGCAAGGAAAGTGGTGTGGAAATGGAATGAGGAAAGAAGAGTGTGTGTATGTATGTACGTATATATATATACACACACACTCTCTGGAAACGACAAATCAGACGTCCGCAGTGGTCTGAAGGTGTTCAGCGGAACGATCAGCAAACATGCTCTCGAATCCTCTCATGTACAGTTTATTCCATCTCATGCAAGAGATACGATAGACAACTCCTGCAGTGATGCATGAGACAGAATGGCTGATAACTACCGTTCCTATAGGGCAGGTTATTTTAGTGGCTTTAAAAATGTGCATGTAGCATGTCTAGAGCAGTCACGGGTTACAGTCATGCATTAATTATTTGGTCGATCGTTTATCTACCTCTTGATAAGTGTTTCAAGGCCTGCAAAGACTCATTTACGCATTTAAAGACTTCCTCCACAAAAGTACGGAACTGTGAATATGTTCACAGCATCTTTTCATGTTCAGAGAATGAATGCACTGAATTATAAAGACAACAGCAGCTTCCTTGGTGCGCACTTATCATCATACAAATAAATCAATGGTTATTATACTTCAAAATTCTCCAGGATGACACACAGAACAGGTCTGTTTTTTTTTACTGAGCTGCCACTAATATCATACAGAGAAGACAGAAACATCAAATATATCTCAAGGTGTGCTACATGTAGATTTATTAACACTATATAATGGCACTAAAATTACACTAAAATAACTAGCACAAAAGGAATATTTAAGTATTTGTCTAGTAGCAAGGCATTTTGGATAAATGGACATTGCATTAATGGCATATCTGATGGCACTGCCAGTTGTTGCTATGGCAGCAAGGAAGTTAGGAAACTTACAGAAAATGAATTCTGCACTCGGAACTGCAGCTGCGTCCTGGTTCTGTTTGTTTTTTAAATAATTTCTTGGGACTGGATTGCCAAGCAACACGATCGTTTTACTGCACACTAGCTTGCTAATTCATCACTTTTGTAACATGAGCGACTTTGTTCCATGCACGTTTATCTGTATGTAAACCGCTGAAATAAAAGCGTGTTGACAGTTGGGTGGCATGTGTGATGGGTGCCACGGTTTCTCCACCCATGATGGTTCCTCCTCCTCCTCGTTCCCCTCCTACTCGTGCTTCTGCTGTCTGAGGTACTCATTAAGCACTCCATCGCTTGGAGCCAACTTCCCGGTGTACTCCTGGATCTTAGTTCATCCTAGATAGTGGCTCTGATGCTCATGTAGTGTGTGTATATATATATATATATATATATATATATATATATACACACACACACATATAATATGCGTCCATCTATCTTTCAGCTGTTAGCCGTCTTCCTGTCCCTGCTGCTGAGATACACCCCCATGCTGTGTTTTACCGTGGGCACGTTATTGGCTAGGTGATGTGCAGGTCCCGTTTTCCCGCTAAACATAGTGCTCACTGTTCTGCCCATCCAATAGACTCCTCCATCTATGCACAGGTCTTTCCGAGGCCTTTTTTGAGTGACTGCTGGTTACTTTCATAGCACTCTTGACAAAGTCTCTTTTGTCCGGAGACCCAATTTTGCCAGTCATCCAACTCCAGGAAGGTTCAAGGTTGTGCCAAGCTTCTTTCATTTTAAAATTCTCGAGGCCGTTGTGTTACTGTAAACACCATCCATACAAGTTTCATGTCCTTAACATTTTCAATTTGTTTGTGGAGAACCACAGACGGTTCCTTTGGACTTCATGGCCTGCATTTTGTCCTGGATATGCAATGTAAATAGTGAGTCCCTAACATATCCTTGGTTTGTTCACTTCCAATCTAATTCCATTCAAATCGCAACAGGTGGCCTCCAGAAGAGTTGCAGAAACATCTCAAGGGTAATTACAGCAAACAGGATGCACCTGACCAAATCTGGAGTGCCATAGCTAAGGGTCTGAATATTTTCGTGAATAAGACATTTGTTTTTGAATTTTAAACATGTTCACACCCTGTCATTAGGTGTTCCCCCGTATTTTTAAATACAATGGTGTCTAGCACTTACACAGAATGCTGTGAACAAATAAAATGAGTTCAAGAAAGAATGAACAGATTTGCTCAGGCTGACAAAAAGGCTATAGAAACTTAAATAACCACTCTACTGCCACCACGGGCAGAAAATCACCTCAGAACTTCCAACACTTTGAACCTTGAGGCAGATGGGGAACAGCAGCAGGACACCACATCGGCTCCACTCCTGTCAGCCAAGAACAGCAATATCAGGCTACAGTGGACACGGGCTTATCAAAACCGGCCAGTTGAAGGTTGGAAAATCATTGCCTGCTCTGATGAATTTCGACTTCGGCAAGCCACATGCAGATGGTGGTGTCAGAATTTGGCATAAACAGGAGGAACGCATGGATCCATCTTGGCTTCTGCCATCAGTACAGGTCGGTGGTGGTGCTGCAGTGTAGTGTAGGGAGTGCGTTTTTGGCACACATCTGTCCCCCTAATACCAATCAGGCATCATGTGAGTGCCACGGCGTGAGCATTGTAGCTGCATTCCAAAATGATCACCATCCACCACCCTGCTGGCTGATTTCAACATGGCAATGTGACATAAGGCACAAGTCTACTAGTTCCATGACGATAGTTCCATGACGATGAGTTCAGTGTGCTCCAGTGGCTTCTCTGGCCAACAGAGCTGAATCCATTAGAGCATCTTTGGGTTGTCATGGAAGTGCAGATGTGTACCTGACGTGCTGCAGTTATATGATGCAATGACCAAAATGGACTAAACTCTCAGAGGAATGATTCTAGCTTCTTGTGTCGCTTCAATGGTATTTTCTTTTTTTTAATTATTTGGATGTTTGGTTGTCATTAGAAAGGCCCGTGGCTTCATTGTTTCAAGACACTCAGTCTAATGAGAACTAAACTGAACTGGTGTGGGCTTCTCTGAATCTCCTTTTTCACTTAATTGTTAGTGAGCAGATAATCCCTAACCTCACAACTCGGGGGGCTAATCTGCCCACAGAGGGGTGATACGCCGGGGCCGAACATGATCTTCTTTTGTCAGCGCTAAGCCGGCCTTGCACGAGTTCATTACTGGCCATTTTAATGAGAATATGCACCACAGAATCGGCCCCAGCACTGAACAGCGCTGACTTGTGTGCTGCTTGGCCTAAGACTGCTCGCACGCTCTCCGGGTGTGGAAGGATCTAGTACTTAGACTCCAGAAAAGGGAGGGATACGCGGCAACAGAACGCTGCGATCGGCCCGGGTTCAGAACGCTGCACAGAGCTCCTCCTGTCATGGGCGGGGTATTTACAGCAGGGGGAGGGGAGGGATTTAACGTTCACTTTGATATACGACTCTGCCTTTCCGCATGCACACGCAGCATTAGAAACCAACAGCTAGAACATTCGCCACGTGGCCCCCTAAACTTGTGTTTGCTTGTTTTTTTTCCTCCCTCGATACACCTTTAAATAGGTGTTTCGGAAAAGGGGAGAGCGATGTACACGCCACGCACGCTCACCCCCGCCGTTCGAGGCCGGCGAGATGTGCAGCCGAGGCGCACGTGACCGCCCCTTGACGACAGGTTTGCGGACAACCGAATCCTCCCTTTCGTTCGTCTCCATCGCGGCTGGCTCAAGTCAAGGGGCGGTCATTTCTGCCTTCATCTCCACACAAAGCTCTCTCCGGCTAGGACACCTCAGTGTCTCTCTGCCCCCCCCCTCCCACTAGCACCATCGCCACCTGCACTTTTCGGCTCTCCTGTCCACTTCGCCGCACTCATGAAAGGTACTGATTGCCGAGCCGAGAGTCCGAGGAGATGAGGGCCCGGCACTCCCTGGCTCCATTTACCCCAGTTACAGACGCGGAGGATGTCTGTGGGTTGTCGGAGGCGGGGAGAAGGAGCTCTTCAGCGGGGGGGACGTGCGGCTGGCACGCGGACGTTCAGAGCCTTTCCCAGCTGAGATAATCAAGTCGAACAACCTCAGATGGTGTTTTTAAACGTTTTTAAATGCGTCCTTGGGATGGGTATGGCAGTCTGGGGATGATGCGTGAATATAGGTTTGGAAAACCTTGGAGAGAAATGCCTTTTGCATTTGTGACATTTACTCTGCAGATACTGTTTATTGCTTAACACTGCACGAGAGGCGTATATAAATTCTGCAGTATTTAGTCATATTAATCACTTTGTTCATAGGGTGGGCCTGCTTGAAGATTCTTGGTGATTCTGCCTTTCGTGAGCAGGGAATTTCCCTCCAGTCACCACTTGCACTAAACTATATTTGTAAATATTTATGGACATTTTAATATGCATTGGCCATATCTTATTTCTCCTCACTCTAAGGCTGGGAGTTGCATTTGCCATTCCCATAAACTACACTTTAAGAAATTACCATTTATTATGTATTAAAATATGGACAATATATTTGAAACCCTACAAACTCATGCTAGCTATCAGTCCAGATTATACCTTCAGCATTTGAGGATGGGGACCCAAGACACAAAGTCGGTAATAATTTTGGCTTCATCCTGTGCCGAGTGCCATACTTCATAGACTGAGGAACTCATTACTAATTTAGCACTAGCTGACAGGACCGCGCGATTCATCGTCTCCTGTTGCTGACCGACTCACAAAGGACGAGAGAAGTCGTATGTCGTGTGTTAGCATTCACCTCGTCCAGCAGCAAAGGGCGGCAGCTCGTCGGGCCCTTGGCCCGACCACTATGAGTGCAGGGCAGAAGGGCCTCTGCTCCCAGAGCCCACACTCACTCTCAGCTGTCCACACACGCGCAGGCTTCTGGCAGAGACGTGCGCGTTTTAGCATTTTATTCACAACTACTACCTACACTCTTCTCCAGCCCTTGGGTCCAGCTCACTTTACAGAGAGAGAGAGAGAGAGAGAGAGAGAGAGAGAGAGAGAATGGGGTCGTTCACAAATATATGAACAACTGCAAAAATGTCTAAACTATAATGTTTTTTTTTTTTGTCATTTTTTTCTTCCTTATGTTTTTAACTTCATAAAAAAAAATTCATAATGCGATAAACTACAGTTTTCATGTTGAAGGGGAAGAGATACCACAACATCAGTCTTCCCCAAATATAACGTTTCAAATGTAAAACCAGTACACCCAAAATTATACACTCTTCAAACATATACATGCTTCAAATGTAACATCGGTGCTTCCTAAATAATGAGGATATATGGAACAGAAACAGTAACAGCAAAGGTCCTCTACCAAACTTCAGAGTAGATATTAAGTTATCTTCTGCATGACTTTTGACTCTTATGCCAAAATCATCTGATGTTCCTTACCAAAGTCAAAGTTGATATTATATTTATTTATATAGTGTTTTTTACAACATGTTGTCTCAAAGCAGCTTTACAAGCGCATGGGTCCAGATCCCTAATGAGCAAGCCAGGGGTGACAGTGGCAAGGAAAAATTCCCTAGGTGAGAATTAGGAAGAAACCTTGGGAGGACCAAGACTCAAAAGGGAACCCATCCTCCATTGGGCGGTCCAGCTAGGAGCAGTACATTTTTAGAGTTATGTTTCTATGCTGAGCAGCCTTGGGTAGGTAACATCATCGGCAGATAGGTGCTTTATGGAATTGTAGAAACGTAACAAGGATACACAATGCAGGTTAAATATGTAAACATCGAATTAGACATCCATATATATAGCACATGTGCCAGTGATTAGCATGTGGCTCCAGCAGGCTTATCTATAGCAGCATATCTAAAGGGGGGGCCTGGAGGTGACCACAGTCATGAGGGCTCACTGAGACATTGCTTTGCACCCAAATTATTGTCACAAACTAGAGTGAATGCCTAACATGACTGGATGACAGCATAAATATCTCAGATTACCAGAAGACGAGATGACTGGGGGTCCCCGAGCTCCACACCTTCATATGTAGTACGTTAACTGAAGGCTTGATTAAATAGGTGAGCCTAGATTTAAAGACTGTAACTGTTTCTGTATCTCAGATTAGAAATGGAAGACTGTTCCACAACTGAGGGGTTGTAAAGGAGAATGCTCTGCCTCCGGCTGCAGTCTTGCAAATTTTCGGAACTAAACTGCATTTTGAGAGCGCAGCGGGCGAGATGGGTTATGGTGTGCAATGAGTTCACTCGGATATTGTGGAGCAATTTAGCACTTTATAGGTCAACAGAAGAATTTTTAAATCAATTTGATATTTAAGTGGGAACCAGTGCAACGCTGAGAGAGTAGCACTAATGTGTTCAAATTTTCTAGGCCTGGTTTGGACTCTGGTTGCTGCATTCTGTACGAGTTAGAGTTTCTTTGGGGACTTTTTAGAGCATCCAATTAAAAGACCGTTACAGTAGTCCAATCCTGATGAGACAAAAGCATGGACCAGTTTCTCTGCATCAGATAACGAAAGTAAACATCTCAGCTTAACAATATTACATAAATGGGAAAAAGGCAGCTCATTTGGCGTGTGCCAAATGAAAGATCAGAATCAATAGTGACACCTAAGCTTTTTAGGGTAAACCTTTTAGGATAAGAGGAAAATCGACGTCTTGCGGCCAAGAAGCAACAACTTAATCTTATCGGAATTTAGAAGAAGAAAATTAGACGCCAGTTTTTTATTTCCTGTACGCAGTTCTCAATTTTGGGAGTAGTATTGACATAATCTGGATTAGAATATATATACAATTTAGCATCATCTGCATAGCAGTGGAAGCCAATACCATGCCTACGAATGATTGTGCCTAGTGGTAGCATATATAATGAAAATAATGTGGCGCCCAATACAGATCCTTGTGGAACACCATATTTTACTTTTGTGTTCTGAGCAGGATTCATTATGTACAAGGACAAATTGGTATCGATATGTCAGGTAGGATTTGAACCAGGTGAGTGCTTGACCTCTTATGCCAATGAGCATCTCCATCTTATCCAGTGGAAAGTTGTGGTCGATGGTGTCAAAAGCAGCACTAAGGTCTAAGAGTATAACAAAATATATGCATCCTTTATCAGAGGATATTAAGAGATAATTCACTACTTTAGTCAGTGTGGTTTCAGTGCTAAATCCAGACTGATATAACTCAAGGACATGATCTGTCTGCAAAAAAGTAGAGAGTTGCCAAGAAACTACTTCCTGTAGAACTTTGGAGATGAAGGACAGATTAGACATTGGCCTATAGTTAGACAGTTCATGGGAATTAAGACCAGATATTTTAATTAGTGGCTTAATAACTGCAAGTTTACATAATTAGGGTATGTAGCCTAGGCTCAGAGAAGAGTTCATTATAGTAAGCAAATATATTAATAGATAGTTCTTTGAGTAGTAGACGAGGTGGGATAGCATCCATGTGGAAGGTTTGGAAGAATTTAACAAGGAAATAAGTTCTTCATGGCCGACTGGGGAAAAGAATTTTAAATGAGCATCAGAGCTGACCAGACAGCTGCCACAATGCATTTGCAGATTGACGGGGTCTGAGATAGCATGACTAATGTTTTCCCTAATATTATCAATCTTATCATTAAAGAACTTCATAAAACTATTACTGCTGCATTCCTGTGGTATTGGGGATTTGATTTTGACATGATTCCTAGTTAAACTCGATACATTTTTAAATGGGAATTTTGAATTGTTTTTATGTTTTTCTGTTAGGGATGATAGATATGAAGATTTTGCTGTAGGGGGGGCGTGCTTTTATTCAGTAAGGCGGTTTGTACCATTGTACTAAGGAGCACATCTTTTCTAACTTATTGCCTTAGATCGCGATGTCGCAACTTTATCTAAAGCTTTACAGAGAGAACAGACGTCCTCGTTTATACACTCAAGCCATTCCACAGCAGGTGACAACAGGTGGATCACTGTTTGTCAGATCCGTAATTAGCATAAACGACTGCAACGCTTTCTTAGTTGAGAACAAATTTTGAAGCCTGAACTTGAGGCCTGATTTTTGAGACGCCTATATCTGAGTCATATAGCCTGGTCGAGTCCAGGTTTCAGTTAAGAAAACATGCATAGCTTATGGTCAGTAATTATTTTTTATAATTCATTGCTCTGGTTTGTCAGTCCCTGTTAACTACTCCTACTCCTACACTATCACATTTAAGCCTAGCGGATATGCTAGCAGAAATGATAGCAGCACCCTCCCAAGAAGGGTGAATATCTATAAAACCCACATTGTTTTCTGGGCACCATTTAGACATCCAGAGGCAAGTGGTATACAGAATGTGAATCCAATAAAGTGATAGTAAATTCCAGATGTGTCAGGCTTGAACACAGCAGAGATGATGCTTCCTAAGAACCTGGTGGCATGGAAGTTTCCTCGGCGACTAAGACTCAACCAACAAGGCAGAAGTTCATCTGTCTTCTCGCTGCATGTAACACACCTGTGTCTTCTTCCTGGCAGCTTCAGCACATCTCCCTAAAGTCTCACACATTGCACTACGTCTACGTTGGGATATGAATTTCAAATGGAGCTAATTGCTAATTACTGAGGTGAATATTTTCGAAAGGATTATATAAAAAAGACTATATAAGGATTGTTTTCAAATTGATGTTTTTGCTAAAATGCTAGTTTCATCATGTTTGTCAGTGAATGGTAAAAGTGTTAAACAACACATTTAAAAAAATATTTTGCGCAGGTGTACCAAGTGTGCCAACAATTCTCGATGGCACCGAACGACAATATATCATGCCTGTGGTAAAAGTAAAAATATTTTACTGTCACTCAAAAACTCTTCTTGTCAAAGATCTGTTAAAATATAAGATCTCTGTGATGTTGAAATCTCTTTGATATCTCTATTTAGTAAAATGGACGCCTCTTTTTGAGTTTCATGACCACCTGACAAAGATATCAAACCACTGCTCAGGTCTAATTCACATAACCACCATAATGAATCCATGAGGTGAAACATAAAGGATCCAATTTCGTTGGTAATAACGGCATTCTGACTCCAATGTCAGCCATCATCCCTTTTTCTAATTTATTTGGTGACATTTATCTCTACCCCTATTCAGATCCTTTCCCACCTCAACCCCCCCCACAGCCCTCATTTCTCTCTTCCTATCTCTGTAATGAAATGGAGTGTGTGCTTGTGGTCGCTCTCAGGGGAGCGTTTAGCACAAACACGGCCGATGGAAGCTGAGCACGGAGCGTGGGGAGCTCTTTTAATCTCGTCGTCATAATGGCTTCCACCGACCGCACCTCCTCACGATTAAATCACTCACCTGCTACTGCGGTGGGTTCGAGGCGGTTTTGTTGCCCTGCCTTCGGGAAGCCTGGCGTCGCCCACCTCTGACCCTGTCAGAGCTACATGCCGAGCTGTAACTTGGGAGAAGACACAGATGAGCCTGGACTGTTAGCATCTGTAAGGGTATCTGATGCATTTGGGTCACTTCTTCAATCCATCACCTGATAGTCTTTGAAAAGGGCATTAAAGGCCATCTATTGTGAAAAAGGGCAGCTATTGTAAAGCTTTTTTTTTTTTTGTTATTGTTGTTTTTTTTCTTTTTTCTTTCCATAATGGACATGCTGGTTCCTATTTTCCCCGCAGTACACCGCTCTGGTACTTTGCATTAAGTTCCTGCCAAAAGCACTGTGCCTTTTTGTCTTTTAGTGATGTTTTTTTCCTGGAAGTCTTCGCCTTAAGTATACGCTTTTAGGAAGAATGCATGCCTGCTGAGAGGAATGGTATGAGTAACAGTTACCACCAGAACGACTTTGCACAAATTGTGTGACTGATACGAAGACTATTTGAAAATCCCCTTGCACAAAGCGCTCCGCTACGCCATCAGCTAAGCAGCATGCAGAGGTGTAAAATTGAT
The DNA here is from genome assembly GCA_020368025.1 of Brachyhypopomus occidentalis. NCBI lineage: Eukaryota > Metazoa > Chordata > Actinopteri > Gymnotiformes > Hypopomidae > Brachyhypopomus > Brachyhypopomus occidentalis. The sequence continues at coordinate 2,280,325 of JAGXOD010000107.1, forward strand.
GGTTGCTAATGTCTTCTACCTCCCACACTTTTTGATTATCTTGGTAAAATCAGAAATCACCTCACACTCTCCTCAGCCCCCACCCCCACCCCCATCCCTCACCACGCACTGCAGACGCACAACCTCTAATTCTGCAGGTGAGGCTACTTCAGTTGCCCCCTTCAACGGCTTCTCTGAATGCGTGCATAGTGCACATGTGGGAATAAAAAACACTTTTCAAAGCATTTCCGGGTGAAATCGCAATTCATACCTTATAGCGGAGCCAGTCCAGTCACATATCAATAGCTGGTAAATTGGGAATAATTGCAGGCTGATTCGTAGGAGATATTTATAACTGTCTTGAGTGTGGAGCAGCGAGTGTGAAGGAGATAAAGTAATGTGCGATGTCACAACAAAGCTACTGTGCATTCAGCTCTAACAGCACTGCACAACCAACACATCCTGCTCTCAACTTTTAACACGATCAATCTCAATGACATTAGCAATCCGCTACTCCGCTTCTATTTATTTGTTTTTGAACGCAAGCACCTTCGCCGGGAAAATAGAACACGAATATTGATTCATTAGACCCATGTGCCTTTATTACGCGAGGTTCACACTCGCCGTGCGCACTGGAAACGCACACTTCGATCTGGCGGTGCGAATATGTTGCTGATTACCATAATGAAAACAAATGTAGCAGCGCGGCCCGTAGCAGCTGTGGAAGCTTTCTGGGCCACGGCCGTGGTTGATTAGCGCGCGGCGCTGCCGTTTAGCAGCTAGCAGCTAGCGTAGCTCGGCCTTTAATTCCTCTCTCTTTCCCCTTCAGCCCCATTAATCATGCGCTTGTCACCGGGGCACTTTTTGCACAAGCCGTTTTTTCCGGCACCGTGCGAGACGAGGGCCGGCGCCCGCGACACGATCGCTCTCAATTGGAAAACACGAGGCGCGCCTAGCATTTATCAGCAGATGGTGAAAGAGATGATGAGTCCAGATGTTAATTGATGTAACTGTTAATTATCAGTTATCTCCATTATTAAGTAAGCGATTCAAACTTGCTCTTCTTCTAAAGTGTTTTGATGTTCAGGATAAAGGTATCCATGGTTATTAGAATCTTTGTGCTAAGAATTTGTGGCTGTGACCCATCAGTAATTCAGTAGTTTCAACTCTTGAAATTCTCCCTGCTCACTTGCTCTGTAGGTGTTAGTAGATGTCCATGAGGATTCAGGAGTGTTGCTAGCATAGAAGTTCCAGCGTTCCATCAGCCGCGAAAGGCGACTGGTGGTATATATTCTTGGTATATGAAAAATTACAAAATTACCTACAGATACAAAATTAATTTGTAATTTGCAAACATTTACAGAGGATGTGAACACCGCACACACACACATACACACACACACACACACACAGCCATTGTTTGATGTTTGAATAAGCACCTGAGTGATTGCAGTCTGAATTCCCTGTGCACCTGGGCAGAATTAGTTCATTAGTCGCTCCATTTGATTTCTGTGTCCTCCATTTACAGCACAGAGAGAGAGGGAGAGAGAGAGAGGGAGAGAGGGAGAGCAAGGGAGTGCGAGGACACCTGTCACAGAGCTGTTAGCACGTAGCCATAACGGCAAGCTCGTTGTCTCTTTCTTCTGTATGTGATAGCATATCACTCTATTCACACAAGCGCAGTGATGAACACACAACTGGGCCTCGTGTGTCTGCCCCTCCCCAACGCTGTTTACTTGTGATTAAAAAAGGCCAAGAGCTCGTGCATTTGTTCAGGCCCTTCCCACCTCCGGCTGCACTTCTCAGATCTGTTCACCTTTGCGTGATGATGCATATGTACACACGTAAGTGGTGCAATATTTATGTGGTTGAAGACCTTGTTTGGTGGGACTTGACAAGAGTTAATGTAAATGTGTTGCGCACCTAAGCAAAGAAGTAGCTGTATCTTGAAAAAAAAAAAACTTTAAGCAAGCGTGATTAGATATTCTTTCGAATCTTTTTCCTTTGGCATGATTCTTGAGATTCACTGAGACTTCCGACAAGAAAGAAGCATGTGGGTTAGAGAGCTTGCCTCCGTGAACTTAAAATGTGGCTTCATGCGATATTAATTCAGCTGGTGAGAGTGAAGGAAGTGAGAGATGTTCTCTACCCATGAAAAAAAAAAGCTGACATGAAGCTTGGACACAAAGGCCTTTTCTCATCTCATCTTTTCTCAGCTCATCTAGTCCGTCTGCTGCTCTGTGCAGCAATCCGTCGACTCCTCAATGGTCAGTTTCTGGCCATAGAACCTGTGTGTTGTGGGTATTAGATTACACTCAATCCAGCAGTGTATATATAAAAAAAAAAAACTCCAGCAGCAGTACCGCACAACACCCACCACCATGATTGGTCCACCATCCAGATACGCCCACCACCATGATTGGTCCACCATCCAGATACGCCCACCACCATGGTTCTGATATCGGTCTACCAGCCAAATACATGACTGTATACAGTTCAAGTAATTGAGGCGTAACATTTGCATGTAGGGGCTCGAACCAGCAATTACTAGTCAAGCATTTTAACCCCTGAGCTACCACTACCCAGATATCAAACACATCCACTACCATGTTACTGAGAATGGACCCCCCCCTCTCAATTCATGTGTGGATGGCAGTGTCCGTGTGGTCACAAACTGAGGACTGATAAAACGAATGTGGAGTGCAGCAGATCTATTGTGCTTGATAACAAATGGGCTTTCGTGAAGTTATTCGTAGCTATCCGCGCACAGAGTGCAGGTGCTACGAAGCCCACAGTAGGCGCGGAGTGTATGCAAGTGCGCAACGTGGAATTATGCGAATAAATATGCAGTTAATGACAAACCCATTTGGGTTGCAGTGCGTCAGGGAATTTGTCTGCATCCTGCTAAAAGACCATTCCTAATACTCGACAGCCTTCATAATCTATATGAGCATCGGTATGTTGGTCAGCGCTTTTCAGGAGGGATCATCTGCTTTGTTTGAAAAGAAGCGGAAAAATCAGTCAGACCATACAGCAGTGTTTTCTTTGATCTAAGCAATTTAGTCTATTCTAATAATCATGTCTAGAAGACTCCAAGATGTAAAGCGGTAAGGTCGTCTTTACAAGTCTGCAGCTTGTCAGCTTTCAGTCTTTTCATTTTGTTGACATTTACTGTAGCAGTGTGTGTGTGTGTGTGTGTGTGTAAAAAAGAAAGCGCATGTGGCATTCTTCCAGTACTGATAAGCATAAGGAATGCCTTCAAACAGCTTGTAGCTAGGGCTCAGTGCCTTTGTGAATGCCTTCATGACTCTTTATACATCTAATCTCCCCTTTCCCCGGGGAGGCTGGGTCAATTAGCACTGAAATCTGCATCATAGCTCGCTCCTCCTCTTTAATTAAAAAGCATGTAATTTAATCACCAATCTGATAATGTTTTCCCTCACATCTGACCTTATATTGCTTGATGATGATGAGAGGACAGTATATAGATTTTTTTTCTACAGAAAACAAGATCATTTCAGAAAGGAAGAGAAAAAAAAAACTAATTCAAATGCTTGCCAACCTCTTTTAATTCTCTTGTAAAAGGCTGGTGATGCCATAGAAACAAGCAAACACACACACACACACACACACACACACACACATCCAAAAACAGCATCAATCAACTGCAGTCTAATGATTATGACATGACGGACATGATGCAAACGTGGGTAATCGAGAATACTGGCAAAATATTTCAGCAGGAGTTGCAGATACGCCTTAACTAAGCACACAGGCATTGGCTGTCCCGTGCCCTAATTTGCATACAAAAGGCAACTCACAGTCTTCAGACTTGAGATGGGTGCATTTAAATGGGAAACTTTAATAATAGCCTTACCAGTTCATCAGGGCAGAAGTCACTGTATCATATTATTGCAAGTCCAAACTAGGAAAATTTCAAGCAAGGCCACCGTAAAGGCAAGTTTTGTAGCAATTTGTGCATGTGTGTGTGTGTCAGAAGGTCATCGGGTTCATTTCCAGGTAGTGGAAAATAAATGAGGTGTTTAGACACTCAAGGATATGTTTTTTCCTATTTTGATCATATGATCATATTGTATTTCTAATTCCTACATGCTGGTGTTGGTGGGGTGGCCGGATCCTGGACTCCATTTTTCCTCATTATACACTTTCACACACATCTTTAGGTGCACACGAGCATTTATTTCCAATCGATGTGCGTTCATTTTTCCTGATATCGAAGCCATGCAAGAGGGCCTTTGGCGCTTTAGCCTGAAGAAAGTCGCTTACGTCGTAGCGTGGACACACGGTAGCGAGAGAGGTCCTCGGGGGAAATATGTGATGATGTGTTTCCCGCTTCCTCTCTGTTAGCCCTGCCCGTGTCACCATGGAGCCATGGTGCTGCGTTAGCCAAATCCTACACGCTGAATGAATCTGTGAAAAGGTTAGCGCCTTGTGTAACAAGCCAACTAATTGAAACAGGATTCTCAAGGTGCTTGGAGAAAAGGTTAAACTCCATCTGCTCGCCACCAGACGCTCAAAGGGAGAGTTCGCCCAGAATAAACATATTCATGGATAAGTAACAGCATTTGCAATAACTTTATTGTGTCCCGGTTCTTATCAAAGACCTTGTTCATGGTTAGAAAGCATGCAGTTCTGGGTATGCTATTGTGAGGCGTTCTAATACCCTGCTTCTGCAGGCTGTACTTCTGTTTATGTATATGACTGTATGCACTTCTAACAATTTATGGTTATGATGTTTATAAACGCGTTTATCTTGTCAGACTTCTATTCTGAAGTATGCTTTTAAAACCATTAAGCCATTGGTGTGAAACAGGATAATGCACAACAGTGTAACCTATTTTGTAAGCACATCATTTACTCCGTCACAGGACAGAATAATTGAACTTTACTGTGGCATTCCACATCTGCCAGTATATCACTGTTTACTTCTTTCACATTAATCTTTGTGATAGTTTTAGCAGCAGAAAGATGTTTATCCTAGTCAGGAAATCAGTGTTTATCGTCTGTTACTCTAATCGAACAGTGTCCTTCCTCTGCAAGATTCAGGCCAGCCCTTACTGGGGCGGGGGTGGGGCAATTCCCTGTTGGTGCAGTCCGTTCAAATTGGCACCAGGTTTTGAACGCGGACCGGACCGAGACAACAGTGGCTATAACCCCCGGCGGGGTGTGGGGTGGTTATGGGGGAGGGGGGTGTTGGGGGGGGTGGAGCTTCAGTCTTCATACTGATCCAGCAGTGGCAGGCCTGGAGACTCTAGGGGCCTAGGCAGGGCGCCCATCCCAGCTCTGTGTGCTGGCTCAGCCCAGAGACAGCTGTCTGCAGTGGGCATCTGCTGACACTAGGGCACCCCGAGCACGGACCCTTGCCTGCATACCCAGGAAGCCATGGAATTGTCTGTGGTAACCCTGGAGATGGCTGCGTTTATCTTCCCAACAGAACGCTGAGGCTGAGCGTCCCCCACAGCTCCAGTTTGGGGACGGCTGTCATTTCCCTGGGTGACGCCGGGAACCCTGGGTACCTCTGCGTGGCAGGACACGCCTCGGTTCCGGCGGCCACGTTTTCAGCGGGCCGCGGTGGAGCTTGTTTGCTTTCTGGAAGCTATTTCTCAGCTTCCTGTTTTCTCTAGTCTGAGAGACGTGCGCAGGTCAGATGGGGGCTCTCTGCTGAATGGCGCAAGGGTGTGTGCGCGTGTGTTCGGGTGTGTGTATAGTGTGTGGTCGGGGGCCTATCTACAGCTTACACACTGTCCAGTCTCATTTCCCTCGCTCTCTCTCTCTCTCTCTCTCTCTCTCGGTCTCAGCTTTCACTTGCTAAACTAAACTAAAAAAAAAAAAAAGAGTTAAGCCATGGCAGAAATAGATTTTCTTTTTCTTTATTTTCTTGGAGAGGAGATTAGACGAGGTGTTCGGGTCCGTCCGCATGTTTGGTGTTTGCTGGTTTCAGAATGTGTGTCAGCCTAACAATGAACACACAGTCACTGTTTCACGAAGTGTGCTGGTCTGAAAGTGTCGCTGAACTAATGCGTTTTTACTGCCGCAACCAATTTAAACGAGTAGCTTGCATCTCACACACAGGCTTGACGTTATTGAGACCTCAGAAATAGGTTTTCCAAACCCAATACTTATTATTAAAAAACACGAATAAAAAGCTTGATGTCAAAGACTAACTAGTGGAATCGTGAACACTGAATAACATCTTTGGGTCTACACTAAAAACAAGTTATGACAGTATGCGAACTATAAAATTCCCATGGAAATAGTGTGTGTGTGTGTGCATGTAGTTTTACCTCATCAGCATTTCACCTGTCTTTTGTAGGGTGTTCTCACATGTTCAAATCCAGTATGACTGATGGGCCTCGGGAGGAGAAGGGGAGCCAATCACTACACACTTTATCAAACAAACATGTATACTGGGAAATGGAAAGTGATCTTCTTCTCCCTGTATTCCCATTAAAAACTCACACTGGTTGGAGAAATATTCATTTTAAGGCATTGATTCATCCTGATGGGGGTTGGGGGCTCCGATCGCTTTTGCATCACTTCTCACACACTGGGACAGATTTAAGATGCCCGAGTCCCTTCAGTATTAGATATTCAATCATGAAAGCAATTTAAAATCTCATTTTGTACATGAGATCAATTCACCATGCCATATTCATTATTCATATGACATGGTTCATATTTTACAGTTTATTGAATGGAAGAGTAACAACCAAGTTATAGGTGAAACACTGATTCATCATATCCACACTTGCTGTTTTTCCTTCTGTTTTACATGCACGCACAAATGACGTGACGACAATACATAGCGGACTACGCCGGTAATATCGTACGAGTGCTTAATCTCTAGGACACGTTGCCAGCAATACATTAGACATAGAGAAACAGCTATAAACGTGCGACTTATGAATGCGATCGTTCATGTAAATGGGCCTAATGTTGCAGCAGGCATACGTGTTTGCTTTATAATTATGATTGCTAGCGAGCTGGCGCTCTTGAGATCATAGCAGGAGCCGTGCTCGTATAAATCTGCGCGACCTTCGCAATCAGAGTCCGCCGGCAGCACTGCCATGTCTGCTGTTAATATTTCATATTGTTTCCTGTTTATTTATGGAAGTGTCTTATTGAAAATACACGTTTTATTAAAAAAAAAAAGGCAAATAGAATAAATCTTTACTATTTAGGCTTTGCTGAGCACGCTGACTCTAGACTCAGACCGTAGGTGTGTAATGCCAGTCAGTCAGATAGGTATATTGGTTATTCAGAGTGGTAGTGCTAGAATAACTGGACCGAGATAACTAAAATGTTTTATAGCAATCTTTGGCTGATTGTTTTCTTTCTAGTTTGAAGGAATAAGTGTGCTATAGCACGATATCAAAGGGGGAAAATGAAAACATAAAACATTTTTTCTTGTAGTCTACCTCATGCATTATGATTTCATTACTTTAGCTCCTGTAGGGTGAGCAGATATGAGGTAATGTTAGTTAAACTAATTATGCATCAGTTTAGGGTTAATCACTGTGTCTGGGGTTTCACTATTTCCAGGATCTAATCTTAGATTTTTTGAGGGGTTTGAGGGTTTTAGATTAGTGAACCTTCCATGGTTTAACTAGGATCAGTTTGTTCCACTCTAACTCTAATTAGGAAAAATAACAAACGTCACAGTGAATTCTAATATACACAATATTTTTACACAAACACAGTATGCACTCAAAAGAATTCACAAATTTGAATATAATGCGAATATACTGGAGAGGGTGCAGTACAAAAGTACTGCGGACGTCTCCTGGATCGTCCCGCATGGTTGCTATAGCTGCATGAGGTACTAGCGCACAGAAAGGAATCAGTTCAAGAGAGAATGAAATTTGGATGAAACGTTTTACTCAGATCCTTGCAGCAGTGACAACGCGGTGTAGTTGTCTTGCCATCGACAGATAATGTCCAAAGCTTTTCTCTGCTTCTCTGCTTCTCTGTTTCTCAAAGTGATTTTTAATCATGTATGTATACGCACTCTCTCTTCAGGATCTATCTGACTGTCTTGTATACACTCTCTTCAGGATCTCTCTGACTGTCTTGTATACACTCTCTTCAGGATCTCTCTGACTGTCTTGTATACACTCTCTTCAGGATATATCTGACTGACTTGTGTACACTCTCTTCAGGATATATCTGACTGTCTTGTATACACTCTCTTCAGGATCTCTCTGACTGTCTTGTATACACTCTCTTCAGGATCTATCTGACTGTCTTGTATACACTCTCTTCAGGATCTATCTGACTGTCTTGTATACACTCTCTTCAGGATCTCTCTGACTGACTTGTATACACTCTCTTCCGGATCTCTCTGAGTGACTTCAAAAGCCTGCTTTAAATGATAAACGCATAAAACAATTGCATATAGTTTCCCCTTCTCAAAATTAATCTCAAAGTCATCTCTAAATCCCACTTAATTTATTTCAGTTATATTGCATCTGTACGGTAGATACACGGCAGCTTTTCCCAGATCCAGGTTTGCAGTCATAATGTCCAGTGTAGCAGTAGACAGGGAAACCAAATGAAAAGGAAAATGAAGAAATATGAAGAATGTAGGTAGCCAAGATGCATCCACTTATGCAAAGTGACATGTAAATGTCATATGTGTGTTACACATTTGCTTATAACATTCAGAATAAAATAAAGCATTTGAATGATTCAAATAAATAACATTTGTATGATAATAATAATAGGCAATACTGAAAGTCTCTATGGTGACTATTGGCTTTGATGGATAATGTAAGTGGAATAATCCAAATAAGTTTATTCAGTATTTATAGAAAAATATCCAGGAGACTGTCAAAGTTACAAATGTCTCCAGCAAGGCGTAATTTATGCTGCTGGATTCAGCCATCTTTCTCCACAGACTGTTGTTTTGTATAAAAGCGGCAATTACTGTGACAGTATGTTAAAAAAAAATACAAAACAAAACAAAAAAACAAAGAGAAATGTTCACTAATGATAAAAAAAGGAGAAACAACGAAATTATCCATTATGTAAAATCAATTACGCAAGACTGAATATTCACTTTCAGTGAATAGTAATATATTTCCTAATAAGTAATGAAGGTTTAGTCAAAGAACCAGTGAAGTCGGTGTTATAATTGTTTGGGGGAAAAGCTATAAACTACTTTTGTCCCTCCTGCACAAGGCAACAATGTTTTTGATCAACCATTACTATTGTAGCTAATGAATTCTGATTCACTGGTGTTCATATTTATAATTGAATTCTTTCCACAAAGGCAGTCACTTTAAAAATGCTTTCAAAATGAATATGAAATGCTTTCTTTGACAAGTCTAGGAACCAGAGGACTTTAACCCATTGCGTGCTGGTTCATTTCAAATGCTGGTAATTAGGTGCAATGACAGACCATCACAGAGAATCAAATGTTGAAAATCATTTTAAAAAACTGTTCCACAGAAACTGAACATGTAACATTTCAACACTAGGTTTATATGTTGTTATATAACGACTAAATGACCAATGTAAAGAATGTTTGCATACTCTATAGGACTCATTCTGTACAGTGTATTAGTTATCAGCGATCTAATGGGATTAAGGACAAATCCAGGCAATCCTTTGGTGGAGTTAGATTAGTTGCAGCAAAAATTAACACACTCTAGTCTGGTCATCAGAGTGAAAATCTGCTATCTTTTACCACTTTACCACTTCTTTTTTATTTAAGATCCCTCAAATTCTTTATTAAATCTGTTTTCTTTCCATTCGATATGAAATCATGTCAGAAGAGTCACCGTGTGGGCAAGGCAGCTGTGCAGACTTGTTTGCCAGTAATTGATTTGAACAGACTACTGAAAAATACACATCAGATGTGAAAGTTACTTATCTGTTGTTGTTGTTTTTTTTTTCAGCACAGAAACGGTACGACTGAAGATGCTTCTTTCCCTGGTTCTTGAGCACCTTGGGGGGGGGGGGACTCCGTGGGTGGCCTTGCAGCCTTGGAGCCGTGGTGTGGAAATACAGCCATCTTACCACAGCTTGTCCCTCCAAACACAGCCACTGGTGGAAATATTACTCAGACATTAACTTGCCAAAATCTCTTCACATAGTGTGTTTTATTAAAGAGGTTAATTATTATGCCATATACCTCATGTTGTAGTCTAAAAAAACAAGATAAACATACACGGCTATGCCGAAATGCGCATGTGGCTGGAAATTAAACATACACTATATGATGAAAGGCACACGTGAGTGAACACATGACATTTAGGCAAATTCTTCTTTCTGGACTCCTTTGAAGAGACTGAGGAGGAGCGTAATCACAAAGACATGCCCTTTCCAATATCCCCGGACTAATGGCAAAATGCGCCGCTATATGAAATATTCAGTGCGTATGATATAGAATGCAAATCCGCTCTTCGTCTCCTTCACTTAAATATCTTTCATTTCACGGCTGAGGGGTTTTAAAAGTGAACATCTGTTGCTCACTTGTTCTCATTGCGGATTGGAAGTGCAGACGTCTCTGGAAACAAAGCTGTTTTATCCTCATATTGCTGCCATGAGTTATTGTCTTGATGACGGCACACATTCATAACTCTTTTTTTTTTTTAGAACATCGCTTCAGTGTTTTACACAACATTATGACTTTCCCTGTTGTAGAGAAGTTTAATGTGCCCACAGTGTAAACTGGTTAGACAAACCTAAATTGTATCTGAATGCAAAAGCTGTGAGCTGCTATGTTTACCAGTCCGATGTAATTATGGCTATTGTTGTTGTTTTTGTTTGTTTGTTGTTTTTTAAACCTACATGGCCAGTGACTCATGAAGAGTACCAGTACATCATGTTGCACGTGGCTCAGAAAACCTGATCTGACTGCAATAAAAAAGGTTTCAACCAGCTATATCTACCTATATTCTATATATCTATATTCTGCTTTATTATTGTATTTTTCATATAGCTGTATATGTTTGTCATGTTCCTTCTTTCAGTCTCGGTCACTGTATACAAACAAATGCAGATATACTGCTGCAACAAATGTCATGGTTCTGCTTGGCAGCGTGCACAGTGGCTTGGCATCTAAAGTCTGCCAATATTTATAAAGGTTTTTTTTTAGGTAAGCAAACATTTGTATAATTTAAAAATTGTCATTTAGTCACTGTTGGCACTCTGAGGAATTGAGCACACCTCACAGAACGATTTAGCAACACTGCTAGGGTCTCACGCAGTTCTGTTGTCATGTGATTTGCACTTAATAATTGGAATGGATTTCTGATTAACTAAGTGGTTACAACAGAGAGCTAAATACTTTTAAGGACAAAAGTCTTAGTTGTAGGCCTATTGTTAATGAAGTTAGCTACAAGAGACAGTTGTGACATAAATGTGCACACACACAAATTGCTGTACTATCTGGTTGTGGAGATATACTTAGGGGTGCTATCTGTCTTGGCAGTGGACTCCGCGATACAGAACATATTCAGTATGAGTAGTAGAGAGGTGAGATTGGAAATATTGCCAGTTATCTGAATTTGCCAGCACTACAGGTAAGTCAGAAATACAAAGGAAAGGAATTTAGAGTGAACTTGGCTGTAGAATGACTGACATTGTGATTGCAGTGTGACATAACTGCCCGTAGCGGTTCAGTCGATATTTCAGGAATAATTTTTTGGTGCTAGGTGCACAAAGATTGGATGGCAGTCTACACTTACCTCCTATCTGTCTGGCCCCGCCAGAACATTCAGACTGGTCAGCAAGTCTGTCCAACTCTTTTGGGCTATACAGGTACCATGGAAACAAACAATGCCTCTCAATGCTTTGTAACCTGTGATTGGTTCTCCCAGGCATACTGTATTGCAATCCAGCCACCTCAGCTTATTTGAGTAGCAGATTTAAATAGAACTAGAAGTTGAGCGTCAGTAGCATAGCAATCCAGCTTATCCTACTTGAGATTTTTGCCAGGCTTTGTCAAATGCGTAAAGGACTGTGATCATGACTAGCACTGGTTATCAAATCACATAATCACCATCAGCTGACATGCTGCTGCAGCTCCGCCTGCCTTTTGTCTCGTGTTCTGTTGCTGATCACACACACACGCACACACACACACTACCCCAATCCATCTCCCTAGTGTCTGTCCCTTATTTCAACACGCCCTGCTGACAGCTTGGATTTACTGACCGTGATGTAACGATGAATCAGTGAATAAAGTATCAAGCATGCATCAGAGTTTCACAGTCCTGATCTGATTTTTTCTTTAGGTGAGCGGGCCGGTCGCAGTAAGAACATGAAAGTGGAATATGCTAATGATGTCATTTGGAAACATTAATTAAGTGCAACACGGATCGGAATGTCAGCAAGTAATGTTACACGCAAAATTCATAAAATGCAATATAATTAATTTACAAGGTTATGCCAGCGCTATATCAGACCTGTCTCATGGCATGGCCATCATCGGGGTGAAGGGAGCAATTTATGCAATATCAATGATGAATGTGAAGCTGAAGACGAGGAACGTCTCAGCAGGGGATGGGCAAGAATACTGCCATCTCTCTTTACAAAACACAGGCATGTGTTGAGTCCTTTCTGTTTCTACCCATCCCCTTTCACCTTTTCTGCCTGCCTCTCTCTCTCTCTCTCTCTCTGTCTCTCTGAGCAAAAGCTTAGAATAGGAACTAGAGTCTACCTATGGACAGAAGCCAAAGTAATTTCACACAGATTACTCCCTCTCTCTGCATCACACCAGCCTGCTAAAAAAAAAATAAAATAAGACCCGTCTGTAGATGCAGGAAGAGAGAGGAAAAGAATAACAGAATAGCAGGAAACAACAACCACAGAGACGTGGCGCACACACAGACACGTGGGGGAGAAAGAGAGCGGGAAAACAAGATGTTGAGGAAGGAACATGTTTTTTCCCCCCCCTTCCAGAAGCCATCAGCAGGACGTGTGTTGAAATAAGGGACAGACACTAGGGAGCTGGAGTAGGGTAGAGTGTGTGTGTGTGTGCGTGCGCGCAGGCACACGCGTGTGTGTGTGTGGGCACACATGCACACACAGGCGCAAAGACCCATGCAGAAGGGAATCCTTATGGTTAAATGTGGATTGGTTTTCACTAGTTCTGTAAACAAGCCTGTCGCAATGTTCCACTGCAGAGTGTAATGGAATGAGAGAGGGATGCATAGAAATCAAAAGGTTTCAGTGCGGGTCACGTCAGGGTTCATAATATAGGCATGAGCATTCAAAACGCTGTCTGATATATTACCCATTCAAATTGCTAGGAATCGGAGTAATTTAAACAGCACTAAAGCTGGGCAGCTCACACTTAACCTCCACCCAAGCATGAACTGAGGGGAAATGGCATTGTTTCCATAGAGTTCCTGCGAAGCGTGAAAGTAAACCGTGCTGCCAGCCCCTTAACCTAGTGAAAGCTAATAATATTTCAATGGAAAGACACAGTGTTTAAATTACATATTTCCATTTTCCAATGTGGAGGGAAGTTTTGTAGGGACCCCTAAAGACCTTAGTATAGTTCTAATTTTGTAGGGACCCCTAAAGACCTTAGTATAGTTCTAATTCTGTAGAGACCCATAAAGACCTTAGTATAGTTCTAATTCTGTAGGGACCCATAAAGACCTTAGTATAGTTCTAATTCTGTAGGGACCCATAAAGACCTTAGTATAGTTCTAATTCTGTAGGGACCCCTAAAGACCTTAGTATAATTCTAATTATGTAGAGACCCATAAAGACCTTAGTATAGTTCTAATTCTGTAGGGACCCCTAAAGACCTTAGTAGAGTTCTAATTCTGTAGGGACCCCTTAAGACCTTAGTAGAGTTCTAATTCTGTAGGGACCCCTAAAGACCTTAGTAGAGTTCTAATTCTGTAGGGACCCCTAAAGACCTTAGTAGAGTTCTAATTCTGTAGGGACCCCTTAAGACCTTAGGCGAGTTCTAAATTAAGCCCAATAACATATGGTGCATGCGTGTCTTCCTCAGACCTCCACTACAAGGGCCATGCCCAGGGCATCATAACAACATATGATGTAAGGGTAATAATTCACGGGTTTTTGTAGAAAATGAGCGACCAACCCACATGTCAATATGTATGGTGATGGGCGTAATATATACTATAGATTTTACATGTATCCAAATATGGAAGGGGGGAGACCCCTAACCAATAAAACCTAAGGAATGAACCTCAGAGAACCAATAGGGCCCAAGGGTGGTACTAATTTTAAAGAAATAACTACCTCATACTTAAAGATAACGGTAAACCCAATAGGTTATATAATGGTATATTCTCGGAAAATGTGTTGATTAAAACATAAGCGATGTGATTGGTTGTTTTCACTGTTTGGACGGGGATAAAAAGGAAACACAACGAAGAGGCAGTCAGTTGTTCTCCAGGCAACTCATTTATTGTCTACCCTGTGTGGCTGCAATAAAGTATATTTTCTCTTTTCATTTTCCTGTGTCCACGTGTTGTTTGTTCACTGGCTTGACGAAGTGTCTGGACACCTAATGCTGTGGAATTTAAACAGGCACTTATATTTATATATAAATATATGCGTATATTTGCCTGGTTCGTGTCACGCCTCCGTTCACAGCCCCTTGGGGCACTTCCACAATTGCTCAGGTTCTCTAGCCTATTAACTCTGGCTCCGCCCATCTGATCAGCACGAACACGTGTGGAACATTACGCCCCTGCGTTATGCCGCTGACCAAAGCGTTTGACTTTTTTTATCGCCCATGCGTGATTGTTAATGCGCTTAGATTCTGATGTATTATTACATATGGTCAATGCAAGTTTTTTTTTTTTCATTTTTCTCTTAACATTCCTGTTCTTACATCAATGGAGTCTGACTCCAGTCTTACGGGCCTGATTGACACGCTACATAATGGTATACAAGTGCACTATTTTAGACTTCTGGCTCTGATGTGTGCCTTGCGCAAAAAATAAGGTGTTGCAAGGTGCTGCGGTATTCTTCTAAGAGCAGCGAGTGCAAACGTCGCTATGCAGAGAAATGCTGATTCAGATCGCTGCTACGCTCAAGAGAAATGGAAAAGTAAGTTTCGAAAAATAGCCACGTCTTCTTATCCTAAAGCAAACACGAGCAGCTCTGTATGGATGGTCTGGACGTTACAGCCACGGGGCATTCAGGCCATTGTCGCCAATCCTCCTGGCCCCCTTGACTGTTAAGCACTTAAGCACAACAGCGATTACATTCAGGACTGCAACGTGGCACCCACTGCCCAGGCCTGGCATCATCTTTCGCCATTATCAATTTATAATTGCTAATTACGCTAGTCATTATCTTCCTAAGAACAGCAGTCTTGCCCTTGACGCATTGCCCTACTTCTGGAATGTCTCGAGCACTCTGGAGTTCTGTGATTGGTTGAGATCGTTCAGGAAGGGCTTATTTGCATATGGAGACAAGGGAGTCATGCGCATTGTTTGCGCAAGCAGATGATGCTTGTCTCCATAAGAGCTCTTTAAATATTGGCATGGATGCGTTTGGCTAATTGCGTTGAGTTTGTTAGCTTTACTAACAGCTACTTGTGCTACATTGTTTTTTTATATATTTGTTTTTTATATATTTTATCAGTTTGTATTTGTAACAAACACAACATTGTGCACTAGAACAAAAAAATGAAAATAAAACATTCTGTCAGCGATACACGCAAAAAAACCCACCGTTGCATCACAAATATTTTTTATGTTTATTGGGAACATAAAAGACTACCGCCACCTCCACAGCGTGATTTTGTAAGTCACAATGAACTCGGAGGACGTTAGAAGGTTCCACTCATTTACGCCGTAATCAAAGCGTACGCGTTAGCCTTATTAAAGTTTTTGTTTTTAGCGGACTAATCCCCCTACACTGCTGCGATTTTTCCCCATTCTGGAACAATAGCTATAGTTCAATGCATTTTCTCTCCTACTGTCAGACTAGAAAGGCACCTGCTTGAATGAGGCCCAGAATAATTCATTAGGAAAACATTGGTTAAGAAGCGTAGGCTTTTTACATTTAAGTAAGACTTTAGACTTTGTTAGGCTTTATGGCTTGCTAACTGTTAGGATGCACACAGCTAAAAAATGACCAATACAAAGAAATTAATCTAAATATGGAAAAAACGATGCCTGCATTCTTCTTGTGTAATCTTTGCCTCCTGTAATCTACGACTTCCAGGACTTAATCCAGGTCATATTGTGGTCACGCTGTCACTTTTCCTGTCAGACCTTATTTCGCTGCGATACACATGTTATCCTATGCTTATGGCAATGGCAAAGCAGCCATGTCCTGCTCACCCCCGAAAGCACAAAGCCCGGTCTGCTGGTTTAGGAGTGTTTGTATTTTTTTTTTACATCAACCATGCCTGAAGGCATCAGATCTCTAATAAGTGGAATGCCTCGAAAGAGAGGCTCATAACTCCAGAAGTTTCCGCGAGGCCATCTGCTCGCTTTTGGAACACTGAGTAGACACTGCTGTTTTACAACACTTCGAGTCTATTCGTGACGCTTGGCAAATCAGCAAGCACACGAGCGCATGAATAAAAAATAGAAGGCGCCGCGTTGTTTACAGCCATAAACAAACACGCGAGGCAACATGTATCAGCTGTTGACGCTCTTATGTAAATGTGCCCACAAGCAAGTGCTTGTGTGTTTTATGGAGGACATATTCTGCATTTTAGCTGTTAAAGCAGAAGTGACAAACGGGAGGGGGGGGATCCAGCATCAAAAATGGAAGACCAAAGACAGTGAATAAGAGAGCGCGCGAGCATTAGGGAGTCAGAAGTCCCTGTCATCTCGATTAGGGCATGGCGGGCGGAGCTGGCACACCCTGCAGTGCGACACACAGAGGTCCAGTCACCGACACGCTGCTCCGGCTTCTCGCTCAGCACCCCGCCCCTCCCCCCTCCTAGCATGCCTCCCACAGGCCACATTTAAATGTTTCACTGCACTTTTTGTTCTGTAGCCTTTGATGACTTTATGGCCTTGAGTTGCTCCTCTGACCCCATCTCCTCCCCTCTCTTCTCCTCCCCTCTCTCTCACCTCCTCTACTTTCCCTCACTCTCCTTCTCTCTCCCCTGCTTTCCTTCTCCTCCTCTCCCCTCCCCTCTCCCATCCTCTTCTACAGAATGTGAAGCAGACCTCACTTGTTCACACAGCTCAGCAAGCTCTCCCTTTAATTTCTCTTTTTCTTTCTCCCTCTCTCTTGGCTAGAGGCTTATCGTAGAGACGCAGCTGCTAGAGGACTGTTTAAACCTCATGGCAGTCTCACCCAAACCCAAGGCAACTTACTATACCTAATTTTGTTTATATGCCACCATTATTTTCATGAATAAAAATCACCTTCCCTCAAGAGTCTGTTGTAGGTCGGTTCATTTCCGGTCCATAATTTCTTAATTAAAAGGCTTTGGGGTATCAACCGTGATTTTTTTTAAAAAACAAGCACTAGAGGTTTGTGTGCTATATATGACACAGACCATGACAGTAAGCCAGTATTTGTCAGTAATGCATATACCACATTCTGATCTTATATGAGAGGAAGTGGTGCTGGCATTACGCTGGTGTCTAGAAGTCTCTTGATTTGCTGTAAATCGTCTTCTTTTGAGGCTTGACGGCGGACATAATGTCCTTGTGTCCTCCCTTGTTTACTCAGTCCTCTTTCCCAGCTGATGCCGTCCAAATCAATTCTTCCATCCCCAGCCAAGGACCCTGGACCCAGGACATCGATATCTCACAGCAGCCGATGACACGCCCCCTCCAGTGCTCATCATGGACTCTCATGGAGCTGTGATTTCCCAACAATGACGTCCTATAGGGTTCGTGATTTTGATGTCGGCGCTGCATACCAAATTACGAGCCACACGAGATCCCCTGGGTTTAGCAGGAAGTGGCGTTCATATGCGGTTCAAGCGTTTTTAAGCTTTTCACTGCATGGAAAAACAAACAATTAAGAGATAGATATAATAAACAGAAAAAAAATGACTGATTAAAAATAAACACAGTCAGTTACAGATTGCAAAGATTGAGTTAATGCAGAGCCTTTTAGACCACATGTACAGTATATGGATGTATGTAATGTAATGGATGTATGTAAAAGGATTTACCATAGAGAAATATCACCAACAGTGCACGTTAGTTCTGCATTCAGGTTAATCACAGATTTTAAGAAACCAACATACGGTACAACTATCTGTCCACTGTTCCTAACTAGACATACTGTACCCATTCATTCAAACAAGCTTCAGATGCACTCAGAATCTATAATATACTATACAATAAGAATATTACAATCTGAAGTCTTTATGCATTTGGATGAGAAAATGGATAGTTCACAGTCAAATGGATTTATATAGCACTGTTAACAACAGCCATTGTCCCAGAGCAGTTTCACAGACGTTTGGGTCCAAGCCCGAGTGAATAAGCCAAAGACAACAGTAGCAAAGTAAACCTCCCAGGTTCAGACCCTGCTCATATTGATTTGCTCATTCTTCTGTATGTTTAGGGTTGTACTGCCAAAACCACATTTTACGATACTCAATGCATAACATTCCCGTACAATATTTACTGTAGGTTACATTTACATTTGCAGCATTTGCTCTGTTCCAGAGCAACTTTCACAAGTGCTTTGTCCTCTCTGTCAAACTCTCTGTCCTCATGCGAGCATCGATAGGTCAGTGTTAAGAATACTATCAGGCTAAAGCCCAGGCAAGAGTGGAAGGCAGTAAAACATTTTTAAAGTGCATATCTAAGTGCTTAGTGACTCAGTGAAGAGGTGAGTCTTCAGTCTTCGTTTGAACATTTGACATTACTGTATTAAACAGCCAGCAGCCATAGCCCTGATTCACGTGGGCAGCCTGATGAAGCCAAGCAGGTTCCAGCATGGTCTCTACTTGGAATTTACCTTCTTGGAGAGCTGGGGTTAGTACTGGAAGACCCATTCGAAACAAGCAGCGCTACAGAAAGCTTCCTGAAAGGCTCAGGTGAATCAGGAGTCATCAGGTGAATCAGCCCATACATCACCTACCCAAAACAAGAAGAATTGTCGCCCACCCCCTCAAAAATAATCATTTTTGACATCAGTAAGCAGTGCACCACACTCATCATCCATATCATCATCCATATTGTGGTTATTTACTTATAGGTCATGTAATGTGCTTGGGCTATGTGGAATGGTGTTATTGATCACCATTCGTATATCTTCTGAAGGCGGGTCTGGGGTTTTATTTGAAACCTAATATGGAAAAAACACGGCAAACAAAACAGCGCAGGGGTCTGGGAACTATAATTGTGGTCTTTCAGTCATCAGCCATTTCTCTACTCTCTCAGTGGACATCTAACCTGCGTCCTCCTGTCTGGAATCTGATTTCACTGCTCGACCGATGGACTCCACATCCTTCTAACGCGGGACCCGAGCTCCAGCGTCTCTTTTTCGCCAGCGTCTCTTCGTGGCGCTCGACTGTTCCGGCTGCTTACGTCAGAAAATGGGGGCAGAATATATCAGTGCAGCGGGCATCTACCAGCACCACAAACAAATTAGTACTTCACAGCAAATAATTCAGCACAATGGAACAGCTTGCTGTCTTTGTGTTTGAGCATGCAAGCCTTTCCACTGTGAGCAAAATATGTCAGGTGATGTATTGTTCAGTCTGGACCAAGATAAAAAATGGCATTGAAGAGTCCTTTGATTTCAGTGCCAATTACATATAAATGCAAATGCTTTTTGATATGGGATCTATTTAATCCACTTCCTCAGAAGACAAATGGGGAGCTGGGGATGCATACTCAAATAAGCATTGTTCATTTTCTCTATAAAACGCTGAGTTCACATCCCAAAGTTTTGTCCTATGTTAGGACACTGAAACGATAAGATCCTAAGACAGAAGAGCATCGCGTGATGCTCGCGTGAGGTGCTTGCTAAACGAAGGAACCCCTGCACACCAGCGGCCTAAGTAAATATCGGTTACTAAATTTCATTTTGTATCAGTCTGCCGGATACTTTTCAAACAGCACGAGCAGAGGAAAAAAAAACAAAAAGTCTACCCACTCCCTGCCCTAGTTTAATTGATGGCATTTGGTTGGTAATACCTTAATGATAAAGGAACAATGGGAGGGAACTATGAATTATGGTTTAATTTCAATGCTGGCTCAAATCACTAACAAGATAGAGTAAGATATATAAAGCAGAAATATTGATTTTTCACTAGAAGCGTCGTGTAATATTGTGTTCGTCTTACGTTGTGAAGAATATAGCCGTGTAATTGCTAAGCGCGTGGAGCGCCAGTCTATTAAACGCGACCACGCTGAATTATTACACCATATGAGACTTGCTTTGGAGTATCTGGCGCTGCTCAGCGCATGTGTCTTGTCGCTTAGGTATCTCTCCATCTGTTTCGACAGGCTCGCGGTAGAGTCTGGCGCTCCACTTCCTTTCATTCCCTTTCCAGACGGGCGAACTCCGCAAGTGCCCGAAGCGTCCCAGATATTTCATAGCATTCATTTTCATTCAAAGAAAGCACCAAGTTGCCAGACACTTCGGGAGTGCCCGTGTGATAGCCCCATCAGCGGAAAGACTCAAGCATATGGGAAGAAGGACGGCACACACGCGAAACACACGCGAGACTCGCAGCCCAAAAGAGAGGGGATTTTTTTTACCCCACTGTACAGAGTAAATGCGGATGCGCCGATATTGTAGAAAAACAGATAAGTGGACATTATTGTTCAAAGGAAACAAGAGCTCCCGAGGACCCGTACTGTGTTTCGGTCGAAATCGGGGAAGATTACTATATATCACTGTGATGGACAGTGGAATACGAGTAGTGTGCGTAGTGTTTATGAATTCTTAATAGGCCATGATGTAAGTCAATCCACAAGCCCTGTCCATATTGTCCATTGCTTTGCATTTTTTTAAAACGGAACAACCCCGCCCTTTCATTCACCAAGATACGGTAGTGTATTTCTCCTCAGATTCAAACATGAATAAGCATGAAAATGCAATTATTGTGGACAATGAAAGGGAGAAGATAACACAAGTACAGATAGCCAAATCATCGCAAAGTGACAAAGGGCAGTAGCTGTCAATCAGCCAAAGATCAGACATCTCAATGATCCCTTTCTGCCTTCCAGTAATTAAAGCAAAGTCTGAGTGTGGCTACATCTTTCCCATGGGCCCTCAGTGCTGTAAGATTAGAATGTTAATGAGAGAGCAATTTAATCAGAGTCACACCCTTACAACCAAGTACAATAATGAAAAATCTCCAGTTTCCTCCAACATTTTGCTCTCGTCAAATATGATTAAGAAGTTGAGTTGAGTTGGCATTACTGGAAGTAATTTTGCATTGACTTAGTGGCACAGTTTACATAAATGTGATGTGAGATCTGCCTAGGGTGTTTACAATGTCTTATGTTTTGCTTTATAGAAAATGTTTCAAACTGAAACGGAAAAATACATGTAAAATACTGCACAGCACTGAAAGATAAAAAAAAAGTCACACAAAAAAATCACAAACAAATCACAAAATCACATCCCAGCTGTGCAGAAGAACGGAAGGAACAAAACAAAAATGGCGCGGCATTATTTACCTCAGGGCCTGGATTGTTCACAGTAAATTTTACTGGAATTCACCATTTGTTGGGATTCACCAATGAAGCCCTACAAATTCCTCCAGCTGTATGAGGAAACTCCATAGCAGAATGTCAGCTCTGCTATCCTCTCAAGAACTCAAAAGATTTTGGGTCGTGCGACCTGACAGGCATCCAAAAGCAAAGGAGTTAATCAACAAGAGTGGTGAAAACACCAGAAATTCTGTGTTTTAAAACTGCCGGGTTCCACATGCTACTGTGAAATCTGAAGCAGACTGTTCAAACAAGACATATCTGGGCAGGATTTAGCCGTAGCTATGTAAAGTGATTGCTTTAAGATACCGCTAATAAAAAGGTAACACTAGTTAATGAGCATTAGGGTTTGCTGGATTTTCTGTCAGAGACCTTGATTTGCTCAATAAAGATATAGCACTATAATAAGGTGTGTGCTGTTTGAAGTCTGTCTTCATTATCCTTATGACTGAATTAATGCTAAGTTCTCATTTATGTCCTCATGCAGAACTTCAGGTAATTCCAAATTTCACATTTCATTTTGTCACCTGTAGCTTAAACTGTCCAGAGGGGAAAGGTTTCTCTCCTGACAGTAAAACAGTTAGACAGTGTGATATTTGACAGCAAAGCTGAAGAGATTAAAGTTTTCATTGCGTCCTTCTGGCTTCTAATTGCACTGCATTGTGATGACATTAATGCTTTATCTTGCTGATTTCACTCATATTTGTAACACATTACATCGATTCATATTTGTATGTTCTCTTCCTCAAGGTCTTGTGTGTTTCTTCATTGGCTAGCCTGGTTTTTGTGTATGGTAGGTTTATATGAGCATGAATTTACATTACATCTGAGGCATTTGGTACATGCACTAATCCAGAGAGGCTTGAATAATTCTGAGTATGACAGAATGTGTGCTGATTGGGAATCAAACCCCTGTCCTTGGTGTCACTAAAGAGAGTAAAAACAAGAACATATTTTAACAGTAAATAGTAAAACTAAGTGCTTCTAATGTCAAGAAATAGAAACCTTATCATACCCCTAAAAAATGGAATATATGGATTAATATGAAGTACTCCTGTCTGGTTGAGAACAGTAGACTAATTATGAACATCACAGATCTAGCCAACTCAAAAATGTTATTCATTTATATAAAAGCATAAATTGGTTCATTTTGCTTCTTGCTGCACAATGCGCAAGGAACAGAATTCTCAATTGATATTTGAAAATTACATCTATATAGACCGGGTTCTAACCAAAATTTCTTCTATATAAGCCGGGTTCTAACCAAAATTACGTATATATAGGCCGGGTTCTAACCAAAATTGCATCTATATAGGCCAGGTTCTAACCAAAATTCCCAGTACACTCCAAAGTTCTAAGTTGCATCTTGGATCTACCTCTGAATTTGTAAGTTCAGAAGCTTAGAGGAGAGAAATATCTAAGAACTTGTCATTGTTCCATTTGTGCGAAGGCCCAGTCCAAAACCAAAAGTACGAAAGACCAACACATGCGGCTCAGAGTTTGTTTCAGCTTGCCTGTTTTTTTTATTGAAGAACCTCAGCCCTGCACCTTCTGTCATGTGCATCTTTGTTCAACGTGATATTTTCCAGTAGGGATGTGCACGTATACTGCTCCACGTACAAGCATAATAACAAGACGAGAATATGTTTTCGAAGTTCATTATATGTAGCAGTACTTGTGTCTGTAATTTGTTTTCGCCAAATTTAGTAGAGGCAAGTTGGGACCCACTGCTTAAAAACTCATGTAATGGATATAGACAAAGGTACTTTCATAATAACAGCAATGCTAGAATTAAATGCTAGAATGAAAGGGTACAAATGTGGCATGAATGCAACAACAACAAAAAAAGATTTTCAAGAAAGCAAAGACTTTACAGCAGAGACATAATCATGCAAGCTGTCTAATCATGCGTCCATTTTTTGAGTCAATAAGCAATGTCAGCAGTAACATGCAGAGATCTGAAGATTACTGTGAATTACAGTGAGAACTGAACACTCTGGTGGAGTTTATTCCGCAGTGTCCCATATCACAATTTCACAAATGAAGACTGCTTTTATGTCTACTTGAGTCCAATCAAAACAGTCTCACTTTGAACAAACATTGGCCACAACAAAAGATGTAATCACTTACTTGGGAAAACGACAGACATATGTACCTTTTCCCGTGGAGGCTTCTGGAACGTTGTTAGACTGCTAATAACTCTTGACGACGTTTATTTGGGACACAGACCTTTGCAAATTTGTTTACAAATACACCTGACAAGAAAATCTCTAAAACTCCCAAACTTCTATTCACCACAGTGTCGTCATTCAGTGCCGTGAACTCACCAAGGCTACTGGCTGATAAACAGAATCCTCTTTTCAGCTAGTGTGTTTATTCTGTGTAAAGCTATTCCATGTTTTTTTTTTACACGCATTACTGAGGTCACTACAGGAGAGTAGTTATGCTTGAGTAACAAATCTAAATAAAAATGATGATTTCAAGAATTGTGGGTATGTTTTTTTTATGAATGAATGAATGAATGAAACAGAAAGGCCACTAATGTAAAGAATATACTTATTGTTAAACGCATTCATGACTTTCCATATAAGTAGGCCAAATTCTTATAAAAATGCCACGATGAGAGCGTGTTGGATTTTAATGGTATGTAGGAGCAGGACCCCATTCATACACATGTTCATTTCATTCATCTTGAGCATCTGTATAGGGTCTATTCACATAAAAATGCAGGTGAAATTGCACCTGAGACATATTTAAAATGGACTGCTCAAGCCACTTCAAGCAGAAGTCTGAGATGTTTAATCCAGATGTTACACAAGCGTCTACATCCCTCCATGCTACATTCCACAACCAAAACTCTGCCTCCTCCTTTTCTTGCATCATGCAGTGCATGCAGAGCTGGATTTATGAGACGTCTGGTCACTTCCTATTCCTCCTGTTATATAAACAATTGAGTGTAAAATGCCAGAGTGCAGTGAGTCCTCAGTAAATGGGGGTGAATGGTGCTAAATGGCCAAGAAATGGCTAAGCACGTATTAGCGAAAATGTTAACTTGCTCCTGCCCAAAACCTGCTTGCTGTAGAAAAAGGAAACACATTTGCTAATTTTAGTTTCATGCATAATTCTACTGCCCAAAAAATTAAAGGACGATCCTGGCCAAGTAATGAGAAATTAATTCTTTTTTTTTATTAATAATTTGGCTAACAGGAGACACATTTGACTACACATAAACGCACATGGTTAAAATGTTGTTGGCAGGTTATATTTAAAGTGCTTAAAAACATAAATACAATTTATCCAAATGCAAAATGGTAGAATTTGTTAAAATAGGTCTGGGTCACCAAACAGAAATACAGTGTGAGAGTTAGGAGTTAAAGATGCTGGCAAATATTTTCAAATACAACAATTCTTTTATTTTTTTTTGCCAGCCATTATGTGGTTTTTTGGTATTAAAGACAGTGATATGTATAAGTAAATTATAATGTACATTTTGTAAGCTCATCGAGAATCAAAGCCACAGATGATCTTTAAGTTCATACATAATGGAAATATTAATCATGAAGGCCACTGAACTAGAAAGGCTAAAAAAAAAAGGCAAGAAAACACCAGAAAGTATTATGGACTCATGTATTATTTAAAGACCTGTGATGAAAGAAATTGCAAGAATGTCTTTCTTGTTCTTGGTCCTAGTTTGATAGTCATGTTGGGTTCTAGTAACATATAATCAGCATGCATTGAGAAGATGTGGAGTGAATGATTCTCCCACTCATTGTAAGAGGCCAGTGGTAGATTGGCCATTGTTGAGCTGGAAGTCCTCAGAGCCTTGAAGTCAGGTCTGCTTTTACCACCTACCCAGTAACCCTGGAGAATCAGTAGAACAAATGACACAATATGAAATCTCCATAGATCTGTTCAACACCTAATATACAAATATGCTCTTGCAGTATGATATTATAGCGGTGCATTTACAAGAAAATGAAGATTTTACATGGACTAGAATAAGATTGCCCATATTCTCATGGCATAACAGCTAGTGCCCATGTTTCTATCATTTGTTCATAATGTACACATGCAATAAGTAATCCCCCCTTTTAGTGCTTACATTTACATTTACATTGTAATACACAGTGCTATAAGACAGATAGCTCTTGAGTTCAAGACTCTTAACTTCACTCTCATTCATTCACAACTATCGAGTCAGGAGTATTTACTTGGTACAAAATTAGGTAACCCGGAGAAACCGTTCTGGATTTGTGGATCTCTTCACATCCTGCCTTGAAATGGGCAATGATGGGCATTACATCCAGTGTGAAAGTCAAATGGCGTGTGGTTAATCATACATTTTTGTGTGTGTCTAATGTAAAGGCGTAACCGCCTGGTCAGTGCTCAGTTTCAGAAATGATCTACCATAGCATCACTTATAATGTGGTGGGACAGAGTCCTTTCCGTTCGAAAATGAAATTTATTGCAATATGTCATTGATATTCCAAAGATCTAAGCAGAACGCATGGCAACGTATTTCCAACATTTTCATTTAGAACTGGATCAAGATAAAACTGTCACCGCGTCGTTTGTCACTATATCCTCGTGTCCCTTTTCTATGTTCTCTCATAGTCTCTTAACCACAGTTCATTTTTCGAAAGCCCCTCTGTGGGAAAGAATCAACTCTCTCGCGACTATCCTGTAGCCTTCGGCGCTGCTGACAGGCACCACTCTGAGCGGTTCGCTGCTCGTTGCATTCAGACAGACAGTTTCTCCTGCCTGTCTCACACCATGACACCTCGAGGCCGCGACAGGTTGACCCTCTCAGTGCAGGTGACCGAGACGAGCAGATCGTGCCGGAGACGGACGATGAAAAGCAGCCGAAAACGCTCCTCTATACCCGGTCCATGCGAGGGTCGCTTCGGAAGCAATAGCAATGTTCTGGGTAGAAACACAAGATGTTTGTAGCGTGCTCTGGCTTATGCAGAGGTCATAGCAAAGTGGCCATCTTCGCAACTATGACTACGCAAATGGCACAAGGGCCGACCCCTATCTCGAGTTTGCAGTCGTCAGCATTCGCGCGTGTGGCGGAAAAGGACATTCTGTTTGCTTCTTCGCTTCAGCTCATCACTGTATAGAAAAGACAGCCCTGAACACACTACAGGGAGGAATGAGATTCCCGCCTTGAAGTGTTCACTGTTTGTTCATACAGTATGGCAAACAGACCATACTGCTTGTCGCTTCTATTCAAACACGGATCCAAGCATATTAATATATAAGGCTCTTCCACGTCTCGCTCCTTATATAAAATATCATTTGGAGACCTCCTGGCGGAGCAACTGTGGTGTGTGAAGGAAGCACCTTTCAAACTGAAACTGGGAACTTTTTCATGTGGATGTGATGGTAAAATGGACTTAAAGTTTGATTTTGACTTTCAGCCAGAGCATAACTGGCAATACTAACACACACACTCACACACACGTCCTGATATTTTAATGTTTTCCTTGGAGCGTCCCCCCTCAGGGCCTCACTGACCTCTGTGCGAATATGTTCCTCCAGGTTAATGTGCATGCTCGACTCGCGTTTGAATGGAGTTCGGCAATTTGTGTCAATCTATCGACATTCGATTTCTCAGACTGAACTGCTGCTGCGTTACTCTCATGCAGTCAATACCCTGTGGTCATTACAACATCCAGTTAGCTTTTCTTGTTTTTTTGATTAAATGATAATGGTGTCGGGAGATGTAGGAATACACCCGGCCATCTTACCTTGCCATAAAACCCATGACTGATGCTTCATGAGTGATGAGTGATGATTTGAGTCACAATAACCTCGCTGATGATTTATCGTCCTTTGGTTATATATCTTGATTACATTGTCATGCAGAGACCAATATGTTCATGGGTCTAAATGCTTGGTTATGCATTATGTTCAAATTGACATCTTCATGTCTTCAAAGCAACATACATTTTGTAGTCAGACTTGTTTATATTATGGGACCTCTGAATCTACGTGGTTATTATACAGCAGTTAAAGAGTCAAAAGGGGCAAATTAGTTGATGAACTGCAGGTTGTCTTAAACTGGCACATTTTGTACAGGAAAATAAACAAGTGCAAGTTTTGCTTATTGTTAGCAGTTAGCACACAGCAAAACAAAACTCAGTATGGAATTAACTATTACATTGTTAAACTATCCTCTACAGTGTTAAATTTATTCCTGCTGTGTTCATTTAAGCACAGTTGAATCCAAATAAGATTCTACTAGATTGAATTCAACATTAGAACATTTATTTTAAACTTGTTCTTTTTCACTGTTTCTGGTGGACTACATGTGGGATATTTGACAGAATGTGGTACAAAAAAAAAGAAGTGTGGTAAAACATGTTTTCACAGTGAAGCAAATTATATGTGAGAGAGAGATTCTTGGTCCTGAATGTGCACTCAAAATAAATCCTTAGCATTTTTCCATTTTGCATTTTTATAGTTGGTCTCTTTGCCTGATTGCCTGTCTGTTTTCACCTTCAATTTTATTTAAAAAGAAGAAGAAGAAGAAGTAGTAGTAGTTATCATTAGCTGTACAAATTTTTTTATCACAGCACGGA
Organism: Brachyhypopomus occidentalis; assembly: GCA_020368025.1. NCBI lineage: Eukaryota > Metazoa > Chordata > Actinopteri > Gymnotiformes > Hypopomidae > Brachyhypopomus > Brachyhypopomus occidentalis. The sequence goes on from JAGXOD010000107.1 coordinate 2,308,511, forward strand.
ATGCTGTAGAGAAAAATGTAGCGAGAGGAAAAGAGGCCAAGCTGCTCTGTTTCCAGTAAGATTTCAGAGTAAGTGGATACAGACAAGCACGGAAAGAAATAGTTCAAGCAGGTTTAATTAGTGAAATCAATTATGTGAAATCATTGTGGAACAACACAAACCCGTCCACTTCTGTAAAACAAAGAAACTTTAAACGCTTTCTTTAAAACGAAGTTAATTGGCATCTTACCATAGCCGCTGCTGTTTCCATAGGAACCCTTCCTGCAGTTTTTTGTCAATGTAAAAAAAAAGGCGCAAACAGGGGAAAAGGTTATTCGGGGCAGTTTTGACGTTTTTCTTCAATTTTGAACGATAGTTATGCTCTTACTCTGGTCAAATGAAGGTAATCTTTCACAGAAAAAAGCACTTAAAGGGTCCATGGGAAGTGAGTGATTAGTCAGTCAGATGGGCTCTCGCTTGATAAATGTAATTCCCTATATCAGTTAAGTGTAATCAAAAGCAAAGCTGGGTCCAACTTAGTATAACACTGTGTTGTTAGGTTCGGTGAATAGAGATCCCATCGACGGACTTTTCATGCGTGTAGGGTCATTCTGACTGCAGCAAAGCCATGATACGACCGAGCTCAACGCCATTACGGCATCCTACCATTACCAACAGCTCGTCAGACACAGATGGGCGTAGACCAAAAGTCAACAGTGGGGAAGGAAAGCAGACCTGGCCTATAAAACTATACGACTGCTTGTAAAAGATCTGTTTTCCCGACTAATGGAAATGGTGAAGTCCAGGAATTGGTGCTGACTCAGCCACGGAAGTCTAGAAGTGTCTGTGTAGGACTGAGTGGCTCCTCGTGACTGCCCAAGTGTTTTACACTAGCCGATAACGGAAAGTGATAGAGTAACAGAATCAAACGTCGACTTACGAAAGACGTTTACATTTTTTTAGATTTTTAAATGACGGTGTGGATATGAATGACACGAGAAGTCAAACGCATTAGTTTTGCATTAGTTGGAAACTGAAGGTTCTGTATTTTTGTATATATTTATGTGAGACCTTCATATCTTCAAGCACGCCTGTCTTCAGCTCACCTTGACATGGTCCATCACTAGGTCAGCTTTTAACATAGGAATAAAAGACATAACTGAGTTTGGTGTGAGGTGGGATGTTTTCAGAGCAAAATCATTATGTATACCTTCAGACTTAAAAAAAAAAAATCAAAGCCAATGTTAGAGCAGCGGTGACAAAGGTCAGCAGAGTATAAAAACATTGATTATGTGAACAAAAGCCTTGTTAAACCTTTACGTCAGCCATTGGGACAATTGAGAAATTCTTTATGCATTATGCAGTCAAATATGCCCCCTCTGATACTGCCACAACGTTTGTACTATAAAGGCAGTTCACGACTGACTGTATTGGAGTCCTGTACCCTATGTACATTATGTTAGCCCTTATTGTCCTATAACTATGTAAATGCACTTGTAACTACTGTTTATGGAACAAACACTGTGTTTATTTATTAGTAGTCTGTAGATACTGGCCTCTCAGTGTACAAAATCAAAATAAAACAGTAAACAATCGGCCAGCATTAATTAGTAATGATATCTTTCATTAGTAAAGATAATTACTACATTATTTTTTTAACACTTCTATATCAACCAACAAAAAGCTGTTGTTTAATTAAATCCATGTCTTGTTATATTTTATGCACTTTAAAAACTAAGAAAGTTGAGTTTCCTGTTTTCGAAAGCAATTTCAGCACCAGAAGCTTCAAACTAACATCGGCCCAGCCATGTAAAATGAATGAGCTTCAATTTAAAGTGACATTCTCCTATAAAGTCTGTTTAAGTTGCTCCCAGACAAACACAACTCATGCAGCTTGTATGAAATTTGCTTTTATCTCTCAATTGCTCTATTCATCACCTTTTCAGAGCAGCACAAATATATACGTAGACCGTGTACACTTTGGATGGATAGGTGGTGTCATGTGTTAGGCTAATTGTGGCAATATTAATGGCTTTTAATTGGTTAAAAACACCCTTTGAAAAGGATTAGATGCAAGAAATGAAGATGTCTTAGACATCCCGTCAGTCTTCCGTGCTATTGACATTTATGATTGTGGTTCGGAGAGATGCACTATTCCATTACCAGTGTCTAGCAAGCCAAATTAGAATGCAGTTCCCTTTCATCCATGATTGAAACTCATTTTGATGGTATAAACAAAAGGAATAACAAATCAGAGGGAAAGAAATTGGTTTTGAGAGTCCCATTCAGGTGGCCAAATCAGCAAAACGATACACAGATAAGACGGATACCATTTAAAATAGGCAGCTGCTTTACTGCGCCAAGCAAAACAGAAGAGATGAGCTCTACTGTCGCCTCAGCTTGGTGGCGTTTAAGACATTTTGAGAAACACAATAAAACATGTAATATAATATTAGTTTGGAGGGCCCCTCTCTGCTGTATTCCCTCTGGTGTGTTACAAATCCAAAATCAGTCATTCAGCCCTTTTTCTAAAATTGTATTCATTCGCATTCGTGATTGAGGACCTCTACATATTTCAATGACAGGTAATCTAGCACAATTAGGTTTCCCACGAGTGTCATAATTTCTACTGTTCAGTTTTGATTAAACCAAGAGAGGCTTCATGTCATCAGTTCAGACTCTAAAATTTGAAAGAAAAGATATCGCTTGCACCCTAATTATTACACTCCAGGGTCTTTCCTCTACAACAATGAAGACGCTTAACACATTTGAATGTGTGCGAGCAGTCTGTAGGAGGTGGCGTGTGAATTGTCAAAGCTTTCCTTTAAAATTCGCACGTCAGACTTCCTCAACTCAGTTCACCTTGCCCCTTTCTCCTCCCTCCTGCTCTTCTCCCTCATTGATCCACGTCACATGTCAGGACATATTGGCTAAAGTGAAGGTCATGGACACTCTAACAAAATTGCAGGCACATTAAGCTTTTTCCATCATTTTTTATGCTCCAGGCAGTATTGACCCACACTTTCTGAATCAATCAAAACAGACCTCTCTCACACAGTGAGGGCAAGTAGCACCTATAGCTGAGGCACATGGTTCTTGGGGAAGGAGCCCGAAATCTCCAACATTTGAGCTGCGGTATGGGTATTTGAGCTGTGGTACGGGTATTTGAGCTGACCCGTGGTATGGGTATTTGTGTTAATATTTTTGCACTGCAGTTTTGTTGTATTAGAATGTTTTTCTTTTCTGAAATACGTTCAACAGTGAATATGCTAATAAAGTAAACAAGTGAGGCCATTATTCATTCTTTGTCTACTAGTTTTGTAAAAGCTTTTCTTCTATCTCTAGCTCTACACATGTATTTTGTATCCTAAACGATACAACGGGGGGACTGGAGTCAGTTGTTTAACGTTTAATTAAAAATTCTTGACAGCTTTAGCGACATCTATTGTTGAGATACCTCGTTCTAAGCTGAACTGTTCCTCTGAGTCACTGAAGCACTGAAATCACTGTTAAACGAGTAATGGGAACAATAAGGTTCTCCAGTAAAGGGAGTTCAGCCAGCTGCCCTCAAAATGTAAACAGTGTCTCAAAATCAAGGAGAAGCCACAATGCTGTACATATGTCTGAAGAATGTGCCAAATGAACTCAGAGGCCTGGTGTGACCCGGTGAAACATTTCCAGTGTCCAGGTTTTCTCCACCCTTCCCTCAATCTGCTGAGAGTTTTGTCAAAACTGAGAGGAGGAATGGCACCATCCTCATGGCTGAACAGATGAGGGTTGGTTAGGAGGGGCAATAGTAAACCACCAAATGAAAATCCCAGGGAAGATTAAACGCTATAATCGCATTTTCACTGGGTAGAGTCTGAGAAAACGTGGCCCTGGAGGAGGATACGGCAACAGATCAGGCAGATTGGCCATCGGGATGGTAGTCTCTGATGGCCCTCAAAACATGAAGCCGTGTTAAAGGTGAATGCGATCTACCGTAGTATCAGTGGCCACACAGCCTTCCAGAATACTGATTGGGCCTTATTAGTATTCCGCACAGAAAGATGTCCAGAAAAAGTTGGAAAAACATGCACAGTATTTTACTATGACCTTCTCTGCCCACCCAGCGCAAACACACACACGCATACATACACACACACACCCACGTACGCACACGCACCCACGTACACACACACACACACACATGTATGCGCACACACACACACATATACGCACACACACCCACGTACGCACACACACACACACACATGTATGCGCACACACACACACACACACACACACACATGCACACAAACATACCCACACACATACACACTCACACACACACAGTGTTTCTCACTGTGCCTAATCTCACCACGGTCTGTATGGTCTGTAAACAAACACAAAACAATTTCCACCACTAAATTGGTAGGAGGCACCATCAAGCAGATGCGCTGTGTGGTGGAATGATGGTGTATGTTCAGCAGGGTGACGAGCACAGGGAAGGAGAGGAAGCCCTCACACTCCTAACTCATACCAGCCTTTTCCCGCCTCTTACTGTCCCTCCTCTGGCATTGATTTCTGCAAAACACCATGTACAGAATACAGTCATTGCCAAAGGAAGCCTTTATAAATGAAACCTCTACTGTGAAACATTCTGACCCACATTCCACTACACGAGTCCTCGATTCGATATGGACACATCCTGGGACATAAATAAATCAACTTAATTTGTCTTTTTCAGAAGGCATATTAAGCAACATTCATTACATGTGGCATGACAGAAATCAAGAATATTGATTATACTAATAACAATTATACTTCACAATTACAACCTGAGAATGAACTGCTGCTTTTATCTTATTTAGTTGACCTGTTCAATATTTAACATTGACTTCTTTAACATTGACTTCTTTAACATTGACTTATTTAACATTGTCTCATTACCACTTGAAATCGCCCAGAGACGTCCAAAACAGAGACGCATCCCTTATCCAATCAGCGGGTTCCTAGTTTTTACCGTAAGCGTAAATAAAAACTGTCAGGTCCGGTAGCTCCGGGGAAATGAGATCAGCTCTTATGTGACTAGAAAAGGAAGCTTTTTCTTTCTTTCATTGATCCTAGATTCGTATCTAGCGCTGTGGAAGGCAGTAAATGGCACCAGCGTAATGAACATGTCTGACTTTGGTGAGCGCTGATGGGATTTGTGTGTTTTTAATGATTCCGCCATATCATCGTTCCATCTGAGAAAATTATTTACAACTCTGAATAGCATCTGGATCCCCAGTCGTGATGCCTTAGAAGGCACAAAATACTTGGCCCTTTGCCTTAATTGAAAAGGCATCAAACTCTCAGAGACTTACTATGTATAACCATGATATTGCACTCAGGATCTTTTTGATCCTGCTTAGATAAATGTGGTTAAATGAGATAATCATTTAGCATTTGCAAACAAAAAAGCAATATACAGTATTTACTGTATATCTAATCCCGGACCCACGTTCTACGATAATTGGGTTGATTTTAGGGCTTCTCAACAAAATGTCTCCCATAATCAGGGTGGTCTAAAATAATAATCTTCCCAGATTATCGTGTGGTTTACAATTTTACTCCTACGATCTACTCCAAGTCCCAGTTGTAGCCTCCCTGAATATGAATCATAAGTAAATACATTCAGTGCTTACTACCTGGTATCCAGTAGTATGGGGCAGACACTGATTCACTGGTGTGTTGACCTCATGCTTAAAAAACCATTAAGCAATAAATGTTGAGCTGAACACAACTTTCCATTGTGTATAGGGGAGATGTTGTAGCCATGGTAGTTCAATCAGGAACTTAAATGAGCAATGGGGAAAGAGAATAAAGTGGTTGTGACAACAGTGGTTGAGACATCAGTGGCTGTGACATCAGTAAGAACGTCTGTATAACGTGTGCTGAAAAACATGGTATAACAGAAGTGACAAGAGAGCGGTGTGGGGACTGTGATTGTCATCCGCAGATGTTATTGAGAAAACTGGCCGTGTATGTGCTTGTATGTGTGTACGTGTGTGTATCCTGTAACTTGGACCAAATTGCGTAGCTGAAAATATAAAACATATAAATATATGTTTACAGAACATTTCGGATAAAGATATGGCCCAACGTAAACGTATTTTGCACACATGCGGGGCTGAAGTTAAAATATCAACAGTTCTCTAAAAATCTATTTATTTAGACTGGCTCAGAAACAACTGGTAATGAAAAGCATTTTGGCAATTAGCTTGAGGCCTCCGTCTCCTTTGCCAAACTAAAACTCGATTCCACACTGGATAAAAGGAAGACAAATCTTGATGATGGCTTTACAGCAGCTGTGTGAAATTATTATTTTGGCAATATTTTTCTCAGACATCCATTTATGATCTCATCCATCTTGCTGTTTAGATCCCCCCCCCACTCAACCCCTACAAAGCAGTCGGACTGCGTATTATAAATGCAACATGTGGTCTGCCATGAGTGTGATGGGTTTAATGGCTGCTGACAGACACATTCATAAGAGTTAAGCTATGAAAGCGAAGTAATAAAAACACCCTTGCCTCACAGCCTATATTAAAAGCACCCAGCACGTGATTCGGCGTGATTCATCCATCTTTAAACTGCAGGATGAGACAGAGAACCGGGGGAAGTCCGGAGATCCCTCTTTGAACTTTCGTGATGAAGTTGATCTTGGTGATTTCGATGCTCATGAATAATAATTTCCGCGAGAAGGTGATGAGTCTCTACGTGGGAGCGATCGGCGCTGGCAGGTTGTGGCGCGGTCTGTCCCGGGAGGAACGCGTAGCCTGGACGTGCACCGCAGCTGATAGGAAGGCAATCGGAGGAGCGTTGGTCCCAGCTGTAAATGCCATTTCCTGTCTGTCAGGATATTGTAGATCTATTTGCAGATGGAATAGTCTCCTGTTATTTGAGAAAGTTTCCAGTTCACTGTGTAGACGCCCGTGTTGACGGCCACTGGATGAATCTATGACGTACTTTCCTCTTTAATCCATGTGCTGCATAGCAAAGCAACCATGTTTCCTTTATCACCCGGCCTGAACTATCATCTACTCATCCGGTAGTTAATGAGGGAGCTTATATTTTCCATCTTTAGGACGGGAAGCACAAAGGGACATTCAGAGCAATCAGGGACTGGGTGTACGGCCAAGGTCGTAAATCTGCGAATGTTTCTTACAGGTCAGGATATCAGATTTAAGATGCTACAAACTCACAAACTCGGTATGATGAATATGCAAATAGGACAGTTTATTTCCAGCTTATTATAAAGCTGTGAAGGTCAGGCTTCTAAGTTGGCGAGAAGTAGGACGTGTTCCAGAGGGTCCTTTCAGGTTCAGTGTCTCCGATGTCCACGCTGGAAGGGAGCCCGTGCGTACAGTCCCTCGCAGCTGCCCTGCTGAGGAAGTGAGAAGACAGCTGGGGCTCCTCCCCTCTGCAGCACGGACCGGCGCTGTCCACACCAGGGGTGCTGAAACCGTGCTCTTGAGCTCAGTATCCAGAGTGGCTCAGAATTCTTCTGCTACAGTAATGCACAGAGGCCTGGTGAAGCTTGGCTTGTGTCCTGTGACCGTGCTCAAGACGAGCCTCCAGATAACCGAGATAAGCAGAACCTCTGCCGGTGCCACATCTGTAAGCAGGGTGAGCCCACTGGCTATTTTCCTGTGGGTAACGATGGCTTAGTTCCTCTTCCCATGACACAACAGCGTTAGCTGTTCAAGGATATCACATTTCTCACCGGCTCACATGACTTTGTGAGGGTGGGAGATAGGAGTCTTGCTGAAATCTGTAAAATGACCTTAGTACTTTACTTTGTCATGTGCCGAAGTCTGAAAAGAGGTTGTCTTTGTATAACTATCAAAATTGGGAAACTTCATTTCCCACCAAGCAGCAGTGCTTGTCTGCCTCTAGTTTATTCTTCCCACTTTGAATTGTTATGTAGCTGAAAGGATTCTAGCAAAGGAACACAGAACCATAAACATCACACAAGACTGACTGGCAGAACATTTTATATTAGTTCATTCATACACATCAAGAAATATCAACAACACGCGATGGAGTCGCGTCGACTGAAACCGCTCTTGCATACGTTTTTCATTTTGTGAATTTTGTTGTTTCAGAATCGCTGAAGGCAAACAACCTAATGAGGAGCTGGCAGAGTTTTTATCAACAAAACAGCAGTGCCTCGAAAAAACGTCTGCCAAGTCTGCAGACTCGCTGCCCGAGAAATGATTCCCAAACAGCACACTTTGAAATTAACACAAATTCTCCCTTGTTTCATCCTTCTGAATGCTGGTTATCAAGTAATATTGGATTTATTTTTGTCTTAAGATGTTCCATTCGCATGTATCAACCAGTCCCCCCCCCCCCCCCCATTAGGCTCCCATAGCTACTTAGGCTTTAAAGCAGTAGTGCCCAGGATAGCTGTATGATGAGGCAATCAACCAAAATGAATTAACAAATGCCTCCATTTGTCTTACTGCTGTCCAATGAATTGAACTCTCTTTGATCTCGGCTGCAATAATCAGAGGTACAATGAGAGGCAATCTAAGGAACCTCATTATTTGAATATAAACGACGTCTAAAATGTCTCTTTCTCCGCCTCGAACTTAATAAGAGTGCAATCAAACCATTTTCTTTGTAGTATAACTTTTCAGTCCAGCGAGATGATTCCAATTTACTGCGAATGGCTGTATGGCAATACACTAAATATCAATCCTTTATCTAACGCTTTATATTTGTTGTATATTAATGCGTACTGGACACGTCATTAAAATATGCATGTGTCACGGTGCAGCCCCTGACTCCTCCCTCGGGTGTGTCTGTGTGTGTTTTATGTATGTTTGCATCCACGTGCACCTGTGTTTATGTTCATGCTGTCCACTTGTGTTTATGTTGATGTGTAAGTAGGATTTTATGGTAAACTGGGGCACTGGTGCTGTCATCCTGTCACTGCAGTTTTGTTGACAAGTTTGTTGACAGTGTAGTGGATGGATGCCAGTGTCTCAGGATGCTCCCAAGTCTGTGTTAGCTTCTGGTCCTGCCCTTTTAGCTAGGCTGTAATAATTTAATGCCGGAGTTGCTGCCACACTCCAGAAATGTTTACATTTTCAAGAAGTCTAGGACTCTTAAGAATAAGAATTACATAACTTCTTTGTTTATGTATCTGTCCAATTAATGTTGTCATGGTGACCGCCGTCGGCCAGAGGAGGATGGGATCCCCACTGAGTCTTGGTTCCTCTCAAGGTTTCTTCCTAGTGCTCTTAAGGAGTTTTTCCTTGCCACTGTCGCACCTTGGCTTGCTAACTGGGGACCTGGACTCGGACAATTGTAAAGCTGCTTTGTGACAACAACTGTTGTAAAAAGTGCAATATAAATACATTTTGATTGATTGATAAGTTGCCGTTTGTGTGTGTGTGTCTGTGTGTGTGTCTTCGTCATTCGTGTCAACTGTCTCTTGTCTAATCAACGTTATGTGTGCCACATGTGTCTTATTTATGTCTGAGTATTTAAGTGTGTGTATTCGTCCACGTCTTTGTCAGTTCTTTGTCAGTATTTCTACTAGCACTAAGCGCTACTTTTGCTAATAAGCATTACATTTATGTTTACACAACGCGTCGTCTTACACAACGTGAGGCTGTTCGCCTCACGATCACCTCAATATTGTAACACCTGTATGGTGTGGTTGGAGACTGTTTGATGTGCCTTTGAACACAGTTCCTGTTGGACATGTGCTGAATATGATACAGTGTTTAAAACAGAACCGAACATGTTGAAATCCCTTGGCTTTGTGTCAATATTAAAATACAAAAATTTCATTTATTGACCTTACATTGTACCTTTTTGTTACAAAATCGCAATTAAATTCATTTAAAGATTGTCAAAACATTCATATATTAAAAATACAAAAACACAAATATGTATTTTTAGTTCCTCCTACTAATTCACAAGCACTTTGTTCGCACTTTGGAAACTTTGTTGTGTACTTCATGTATATATATATATATATATAAATAGGCACACTGCCTCATAGCAATGCTCTGTGTGTTGTTCTTGTCACCTCCTGTTGGACTGCATTGCATTGCTCAACCATACAAACTGTAGTTCTGAGGCCAAAGGTGAGCCCAACTTACCTGGCAAAAACAAGGGAGTCTTAGAGGAGACTTAGCAATTCTCAAATGCCCGAGGTATCAGTAACACACAGATGATCCCCTTCAGAGCTTGTGAGAAGAGAACCACGCAGCTTTGCCAAGGCCTGTCCAGCCATTCTCAGCTCCGCGTTCTGGGCAGCGTTGTCGTTCGTGAGTTATGTCTTTCATCTCTGCCCCTCCACAGTCATCTTCGTCATGGACTTCTCACTCAGAGGGCGTTGATAATGAAACATTCTAGGCTCAAATCCGATCATCCATTACACCATGGGAAGGATTTCTCTCTCCTTACAGCAGCCTGTTATACAGGGACGTTCTCTCATTCTGGGTCACCCTCCTTTAGCTCTAGGCTTTCTGGGTAGATGTTCAGCGGATTACAACCTTTCAGGTACATAACTGCAGCTCGCACCACCAACTCACCTGTTTTTGTTTTAAGGTTGCTTCGGCAAAATGAGAAACCCCATTTGTTACTTGTGTGTACGGTCGAAATGAGGCACACGAAATATGGCTGCCGTTTTAAACGCCAAGGGAATAATGGCGACATTAAGAAAGGAAGATATTTTCCCAAGAACCACTGCACTGCAGGAGCCTCCAGAGAATCCATACATATCTTTATATGGCAGTGAATAATATGGCAATTCTTCGCTAAAATGGAAGAAAATATATGATGGGATCCTGGGGAGCAATAACGAAGCCTGCATGCTACGAATTTTTTAACCTTCGGAAAAAACAACAGAGCAATTAGCTCAGACCGGGACACTTTTGCTGGTTCCTGCTTTATCAGCCCTCCCAGGGATTTATCTTTTAATAGAAATTCCAAGCTGGGATATGTTCTTAACTGGTGCAGTGTCATGTCGAGAAATAGTAATAGTACCTTCTAAGGACTTGCTCAGCACTGATGCGGCTCCTGTGTGCATCCACGTATAAAGGTCAAGCAAAAAGCTAATTATTCCCTCTGACATTATGGTATTACTCGAAACCATCCTTGGCCCTTTAGACAGCGCTGATTTCTGCATTGCAGACAAGGCTTATGTAAGCCAGAGATCAAAGTCAATCAACAAGTCTATTATACCGCTTCACAAAAGAGTGAAGATACTTCCTGGTTAGGGTGGAGGGTCAATGGCCATGAGTTTGATGAATCATTCCCAAACGGTCTTTGCAATTGCGCCAAAGAAAGAGTTGCAAAGACCAAACTACTGATCAGATATTTACCTTTAATTTCTTCCACTGTATCATTTTTTAGAAAAGACCAAGGCAAAGGAGTTTTCACCAATCAATCAATGTCGGTTTCCCCCTCTAAGCAGCTGGAAAGTGAAGTGGGTGTAATTTTGTAAAATTGTACAAAATTTGGCATTTACATTCAAGGATGTTAAAGTTCTTCTGATGTGTCTGATGGCAGGATATTTTTCATTGTCGTATGATATTTGACATTCTGTTCTGTTTTTTTTTTATGTAGCATTGGGGCTGGTTGTAAGCATCAAGAAAATAAAGTAATTAAAGTTTTGAAAGTACTGTTCATGGTAAAGAGTGGTTTTCTTCAGATTACATCATCAAGAATAGACCGAATTATTATTACTATTCTGCATGACCATGCATGTCACCATAAACTGCTGTAACAAAGGCGCGGATTATCTGGGGGATTATCTGATCGTGACTGAGACCAGACAGGAAAAAAGACAATAAGAATGAAGACTCATACAAGAATTAAGATTTTCTTAAATGTGCCATAAAAGGGAAATATTAGCTTTGCCAAATCAATATGAAGAGCACCTCTGTCTTTACTCTCAAAGTCTCTAAATAAATCTTTCAAACTCTGCACAAACATTCTGCAAACATCTCTACCGACTTGATGTATCATAGCCATTGTTGTAGCAGTTTTGATTTCCAGTAAATACAGGTATCGGGAGCTTGAAGTATTGAATATTTCATTTTGAAAGCAGAATGGACTACGGCGTGTGTGCCCGTGAGAATATAATACGTGTAGAACAAAGAAACTAAACCCAGATAAACAGTGATGATCGGGGCAGGGGTTGGAGGGTGTGTGTGGGGGGGGGGGGGGGTACAGTGGCAGAGACCCTCCACAGCAGCTGAATAGATGGAGGGACTCAGAGCACATATAGGGCCAAAACCAGGGATGAGTGCCTAGACAGGTGATTGGACGCCATCCTGGATCGGGGGCTGGATAAGGGACGGGGACAGAAACCGAAATACATTGTAACAAAGATTGCCAGAGAGATGGGGATGAAAACAAAATCACAGCAACAGAGACTGAGAGGGGGACAAAATAACACTGGAGGAGGAGACAAACGTTCTGAGTGAACAGGGACCTTATTCCCACTGTACAATGGGAACTACTTTTCCTGGTAAGGCAACATTAGGGCTGGCTAAACTCATATTACTCTAGAGAAACCAGAGCCAGAATTTTGCCCCAGTGGTAGATTTCTGCCCTAATTGCTCTCTCGCTGTGTCCTTTTTGCTTTGGCCTTTCAAAGTAACCAGACACTGGTGAACAAAGAGGACTACAATATCTTTCAGTCCTGCTAGAATTGTACCACTTAAGCCCAATTTATCATTAAGAAATAAATGATGACCTATCCACTCCGCACCAAAATCTTGACACTTGTAAGGTCGCATAATGCCCTAGACATGCTCTACACTTTTCTCCCTAAGCCAAATGTAATGTGTGAAAATTGCGGCCTGCATTAGAACCAATTTGCTAAAACTTTCAGAGAACGGATCACCGACATTAAACTTCACGTTGTGAGAAGGGCCACAGAAAACTGCACGAAGACCTCAAGACTTTAGCTGTCAGCTTTTTGTACCAAGAAACCATCTCAATTATTTGGTTGCTCATTTTAAGATGGCGCTAGTGTATTAGGTGTGTTACTGAGGGGGGCTTTCCACAACAGCAAACAATTACTTTGACACCACCCTGAAACTCTTCACAGTAAGTTCAGAGGTGGATATTTCTTACATGGCTGTCAGGGGCACATTACTGATTTCTAAAGTTGCTCTTCAAAGTAAACTGTAACTTGTCTACTTTTGCTTTAATACATGCTTTGTACGTGGATTATAAAACAGATCGTTCATACAACAGATGGTAATGCATTACATCACACTACCTTTGCCTCCAAAAGGGTTAAATACTGTAAACTGTCGTTTTTGACATTCAGACAGCTGAGTGTACAGTATGTTATATAATGTTAGAGGTTTATTTTTATGATGAAAACCTGCCCAGATGGCAGTCTAATTAAGAGTAAGTGTATTGTACATGTTCCTACGTAAGATTACACCAGCTTGGGAATGAACGCACCGCACTGTAACAAGGGAAAACGTCGAGCTGATGACTCCGTGCTCCACTGTAGGCACTTAGCGGACCGTTTTCTATTCATTTTCCATTGTCTCATTTTGTAAGCTGAATTTGGCCAAACATTCTTTTTTATTGCCTGTTTCTTACCGACAGCAACTGAGGAAATCAGATGTGTTACCTGCATAACCCAAAACATAAACATTTTTGATTTGTCCAGCGAATAAAATGCTCCACATTCTCTACAAACAGTTAGCTTTGTTGTGTGTGTGTGTGTGTGTGTGTGTGTGTGTGAAGTGTGTTTCTGTCTCTGTGGGTAAAGTGTATTATAATGCTATTCAAATGAGTTTTTTGATGTAGCTACACGTGGTAGTTGTACAGTATCAGTTGTATCAGTCACGCATAATTTGTGTTATTCATTCTCTAACTCTACATCACTGGCCAATTTCTGACCACAGGAACACTGTTTGCTGGATATTTTTACATCGCCCAGACCACTCTCACCTCATCCACAAAACAGCTGCATTACCAATGTGGCATCAAAGCAGAAGACATCATAACAACGTATATTGTGGAGGTTCTGTCAGAGAAAGATATTATGTGCTAAAAAATATATATATATATATATATATTTTATATAGCAATTATGTGACACACAACCTGAAAGAAAAATTAGAACCGTTTAAGGTTAGGCCTAGAAATGGATTTAATGCTTGATTAAATTATTTAAAAGTTTTCTTAGTACATTCATATGAGATCCAGTGAATATGCACTTGCTTGCTTCACTTACTACAAATTAAGTTTGATTAAGTTTGATTAAGGTTGAAAGACATTAATCTTTAGCATTAAACTCTTAACGCTGTTTAATTCTCCTTTCCAAATAGATGCACTGAATGACTTCTGTGCATGGTTATATGCATGGTTTGAATCAAGGAACAATATCACGGCAAGAAAGACCACCGCTTCTCCCAGTAGTAGGTTCTGTGCCTGACCATGGACGATGTCAGATAAAAAACTGTGCTGAGTCATCCCACGGAAGACAGCTAGAGTGCTTAGAAGGTCAGGCTGATGTTCTCATGGACATCATAAACATATTCCTGAGCAGCACCTCCGTCTCTCCGTGCTTCGACCCTACCACCACTGTCCCCATACCAAAGAAGTGTTCAGCGTCCTTCCTCAATGACTATCGTCCCATCGCACTCACGCATATCATCATGAAGTCCTTTGAGACTTTTCATGAGGCACATCAAGATGGAGCTACCCCTCCATTGGACCCTCTACAGTTAGGATGTCTGTTAAACAGACGTTGTCTGGTCCTTACTCATCTGAACAAAAAGGACACACATGTTAGAATGCTGTTCACAGACTTCAGTTAAGGATTCAACACCACCATTCCTCAGCATTCGATTGAAAAGCTGAGTCTACTGGGCCTGATCATCTCCCTCAGCAACTCGATCCTGAACTTTCTGACTGGCAACCAGTTTCGGATTGGGATCGACGTCTCAAGATCTACCACGCAGAGCACTGGGGCTCCACGTGGGTTCCCCAGGGCTCTTTGCTGAGTCCTTTGTTGTTCACAACTGTGGAGCAATGCAAAACGCATCAAGTTCACTGATGACCTAACTGTGGTGGGTCTCATCGACAGGGTCCCACTGCCCCCCCCACCCCCATGGATATTATTAACACAACGCCTCGTGAAGGCCACCAGCATTGTGGATGATCCCACATCCCCCCTCACAAAAACTCTTCTCTCTCCTCCTGTCTGGGAAGAGGTACTGAAACATTTGAGCCCTTACAGCCAGACTGTGCTATACTTTCCATCAGTCTCAACTCCCAGTGACTGACAAACAGATATTGAACTAATACTGTATTCCATTGAACAATACTGTGTTCTTACTGCATTGGCTGCTGTATGCTGCAAGCGTATCTGTTAGCATATCACAATATGGTACATCCTTTGAACATCGGTGACGTGAACTGGTCAGTGTTGCTCTATATGTTCTCTGTATTTCGTATTTACTGTCCACACTTACTGTGTTCTTCTTTTGTGTTGCATCATGGTCCTGCAGGAACATTATTTCATTTCACTGTATACATATATATAGCTGAAATGATGATAAAAGCCTCTTGACTCTTGAAACCTTTAGAAGATCTGAAAGTCACTTCTGATGGGTGATAGTTTCAGAAAAGTCACTTGCTGAAACAAAACCCTGCAGCCTTCACCATGAAAACCCAGCAGTGACGTTCAGTGGGGGCATGATTTACTACCACTGTACTACCCTGCCCTGACTGTTTGATTCTTTGTGCAGCACACGTATGCAATCTTGTAATATTCTAAAAATCCAACATGAATGAACATCCACTGACTAAGAAATGTTGTGTTCTGTGTCCAAAATGTTTATTTTTCTGAAGTCAATCTGGAAAGCAAACACCCTAAATAAGATCTCAGAATCCAGTAAAGAGGGCCTTCGATACGGAGAAAAACGAGGCGACATCAAAGGCAAATTCAAAGAGTCTTTTATTTTGACAGCAAAGCTCAGCATAGTGGGAAACAAGTGTAAAGGCTTCAACATGCTTACGTGCCAAATTTAGACCCAAAGAGCACGCGTTGTTTTTTTTTTGTGGAAGATAACACACTGGTAGCGTCTCAAACGAAACTCATTCTCAGTCTGAAGTGTCCTTGGCAAACGATTACCAGAGCTGAGAGCCTAGCATGGTTCTCTTTGCCTGAGGCCTGGCCTATAGCAGCCCTCAAGGGTGCCATATCGCTGCTTATCGCAGCTTACATGCATATGGGCTCTCTTCCTCTCAAAAACACACAGACGCTCCGTATACCCCGGCTTCGGATCTTCCCCGAGACAGCATCCTCAGAAACACACGCTGACACCGCCATGCAAATAACAGCAGTGGAAGCTGTGACGTTGTCCTTTGATAAAGTGCCTGAAAGTGCGAGAATCAAAATGCCTCTCTCCGCACAGGCCTTTATCGGCATGTCCCCCCGTTCACGAGACACGTGTCTCTCAGGAACAGACTCAGATACTACCCACAGTCTCACATATCAAAAAAAAAAAAAAATTCAGAATCGTTTTTTTTTTTATTCATTGGTAATGTGTCAGGTACAGGGATTATTTAAAGCAACTGCTTGTGAGACATTCAGAGCAACTGCTAGTGTATGGATGGTACTAGTGCATGGATGGTACTAGTGTATGGATGGTACTAGTGCATGTATGGTACTAGTGCATGGATGGTACTAGTGCATGGATGGTACTAGTGCATGTATGGTACTAGTGCATGGATGGTACTAGTGCATGGATGGTACTAGTGTATGGATGGTACTAGTGCATGGATGGTACTAGTGTATGGATGGTACTAGTGCATGGATGGTAGTAGTGTATGGATGGTACTAGTGCATGGATGGTACTAGTGTATGGATGGTACTAGTGCATGGATGGTACTAGTGTATGGATGGTACTAGTGCATGGATGGTACTAGTGCATGGATGGTACTAGTGCATGGATGGTACTAGTGTATGGCCTATCACCAAAGGGACCTAAGTTGTCATTCTCCATAATGACCCTGACCTCCACGAGAATTATATTGCATCGTAATGCTTCTTAAAAGCACTCTCCTCCTCACTTTTCAAATATCTGCTGCTTAGAAAACCACTTGAATTACTACTAGGAAGACTAGGATGAGCTCAGAGTATTGGGTTAGGGTGACTCAGGAGGAGAGGAATCATTTGTTCTTTTTGTAGAATATACACATTTAACCTTCAAGTGAATGTTAAGGTTTATGCACGGTGCATATTTTATTCTAATATCTCATAATTTAAATATGTAGACTCATAAGACATGCAGGAAATACCACTAATTATTAAAACTACAGCAGTTTAAACCCATGTTTATGTAGTTCCCATGGATTCTACAATACAGCCCTTATTCTATGAATATCACAGGGTAAGTAAGTTGACGAAACACCATCTAGTTTCCTGCCATATTCATGCATCAGCATGGCCCAGGCGTCATACGCTGCGCTAATTTTCCTTTTATAATTTGTTGATTACGTTCCAACTGATAATATAACTCAGAGACTGGAGTAGCATAATTTTAAGTTAAAAGATGGGTGTCAAAACCTTGTAACAGTATAATCTGATTGGATTCCTGGCCAGTGTGTCACATGACATACAGAAGCCCATGATAAGCCTATAACAGCAGGCTATTAAATTCCAGTCTCTGCATATTATTCCTCTCCTCAAGCGTTAAGATGTCAGGTCTCGGTTTCCTCTTCAAAAGTACCGATAAATGTCAGAGGATTTGTATAAATCTTAGCATAAAACGTAAATACACAAAAGTTTACAACTGAAACTGAGCATAAAGGAATAATAACTGTCAATCACACATGACATGACAACATAGCCCCCTTTCATATGAATATATTCGAATTAGATTTAAAAACAAAAAGCAGACTCACAATAAAACTCATATATATGAATTGGATTTAAAACAGGAAACACTAATCTTAGTTTGAAATAAGACATAACTTTTTCAATTACTGAGGAAACAGATTTATCTCGATTGAGCACACATTTTTAGCCTGGACTGATTGAAGAATCACTAGAAGAATCCATTCTCCGCGCTCCCGTGTGACCCCATTACATCTTCAAGCTGAGGTGTCATATTTTCCCTCTGACTCGAGTCTGTACCTATTCACCAGCCATACAAACCAGCCCAGACAGCTGGTCTCCCGGCCCTCGTCTCCGCTCTATAACCTGCACTAGCGGAGACGCGCAGGCATCGTGTGCTTCCCATTCAAACATTACCCAGATTGATGGACAGACAGGGCAGATGAGACAGAGGAAAAACTAACAGAGGGAGAGCCTGATAGGTAGAGAAATCCTGATAGGCAGACAGGTAAACAGATCGACACCTATAAATAGATAGGTCCTGACATTCAGATATTCATAAGGCAAGTGGGGTGGCAACTGGGAGGCGTGCCAGCTTTCCGTTGTAATCACCTCTGTCGAGTAAATTAAAGTGACAAAGCAAGTGTATGAGGAACAGAGGGGGAGAGAAAGGAGGTGGAGAGAGAGAGAGAGTGAGAGTGAGAGAGAGGGGGAGAATAGAACATACATCTTGTGGCCAGCTTTCCTGTTCCATCTCTGCAAATCCAACTCCAGAGCCACTCAATCTCCCCTATGTGCAAGTATTTACAATTTATTAATGAAGAACCTGGAGAAAAAAACAGGATCCGAGACTCTGGGGATGAGTGCGGACGCTTGAAGGAGAAACAAATCTCGCTGTATAGACAGATGAACAGATGAGATAATAAATAGAGTACCAACACAGGGAACCGAGTGGGAGAGGGAAGGGAAGAGGAGAAGATGGATGGCTTGCCCAGAACAAGAGGTGGTAGGGAGGTCAGCTCAGAGGAGGAGGCAGGAGTCGTTGATAAAGAGAAGGGGAGGCTCATCTTATAAAAAGGGTACTCTCTGCATCAATACTACAAATTTTCTCTGACAATCTTGCCACGAGTTTTCTTCTAATGAAGACACCCACGTAGGCCTCTGAATTGACTGAAGGAGAGCGAAGACCTGAGATCAATACAGAAACCCAATATCCGCAATTAGTAGCCCTGGCTTCATTTTTAAAAGCTTTGAGTTCAACCGTGCAGTCGTTTCGAGTGCGGACACGTGAAAGAAGCAAAGGAAAAAAACCAAAAGAACTTTGGACGTTCTATATTAATCTCCACGGCAAATTTGGGCAGTGATGTTTAGGGAACATTTCTCGTGTTGTCAAATGTTTTCGAATCTAAACATGACTCATGTAAAGGCACAGAGAAGAAATTGTAAAAATGTAAAATATATGTAGTACTTGAGTGATAAATATTCTGCAAACGTTCAGGAAACAGACTCATCGGTCTGGACGGCGTCCTAATCTTCCAGTGAGCATGCTTGATTGACAGCCTGCTTGTGTAGACTTGCAGTTATGCTCCTCAAGCAAAGATACACAATATAACGACACAGAAAGCAGGGAGAACTGGAATCTTAGAACTGTACAAACGTACCGATGAGGGACTTTCAAATGATCCTGAAATTCCAGCATCAGTTGGTTTTGATGTTGTCTGTCAGGATGAAAACCAAAGTATAGCGTTAAGTCACAAATGTCTCACTCTATGAATGGTGAAAAATTGCTTAGGGTGTTGAATAGTTAATGTCAGGGTAGCCTATAGATAAAGATTTATCGTTGTATGTCTATAGTATGGCCAACATAACTATACTGGCAGAAAATGATAATGAACTTTGAAATAGGACATAGGACAAACTTTGTAAATGTATATTATGACCCTAAAAAGAGAGATTAACCAAGTCAGAAACAAAATAGTTTTAGGTCCCTTTGAGCTTTAATGTATTCCATTTCTTGTTACATTTTTGTATGTGATGCATTGGCATGTCATATCCCATTCAGTTGTCACACTATGGTTCTGATTAAAAGCAGTTTGTGTTATTCATGGAATATTCATATATCACATGCAACAGAAAAGCAGCATTTTAAAGAAAACTACTGCTGTAATTTTTTCCTCATGATATTAGCATCATTGGTTGGCTTCTCTGTATCAGGAACATATGTCACCACATGCATAAGAAACAATGTAACACATACATTAGAATGTGAAATCTAAAAATAGTAGTTTGGTTTAGTAAGATATACAAGAGAACTCCGTGTACTCTGTGTTGCCAGACAAGAAATTCATGTAGTAACAGTTACTAACCTAAGTAAAGTTCTCCACAGAGTGACTGTCGGTTTTACCTTTTGTGGGGCCTACTTCCCATTATCATAAAGGGAGAATGTGCAAACATCACATTTGGATTGCGAGTCTACATTCCCCAGCCTGGACAACCAGCAAAACCTTTCCAAAGAGAAAAAAAAAGAAAAGTTCCATCGTCCAATCACTGCTTTTAGCAGGGTCACATGACCTAGACACTTGACCCCCTTTGTGACTGAAGATGAAACGGTTGTCGAGGCGTCACCTATCGTCTGGTGCACCCAGGGCTCAGTAACAGCAGTCCTGCACACTGTCATCAATTGAAATTGTACCCCCATTCATCTCTGTTAATGACGGATGGATCTAAGGAACAGAGCCATAGGACCGGGGAACCGGCATAAAGCAAACCATCGTTTCAAACAGTGTAGCGCAATTATTTCGCTGACAAGTTGGGTGGTGGACAGGGGATAATATCTAATTAATGTGAGTAATTGGTGAGAAACCGAGTGTCCCACAGAGGCGGTGATGAACGGCGTTTCCCTTGCGGTTGATTGATGGGGCGAGAGGCAGAGGTTAGCAACAAGGCCTTGATTCTTGTGTGGCGGCTATGCGCGACGAACCCTCGCGCATGGGAAAGGATAATCTTTAACTTGTCACACAGCTGAGAAGTCCAAATGAGACGGAGGTGCGTACACGCTCATCCGTCAGAGCAGAACCTCGGGGCTAGGTTGCAGCTATGATACTGTTTCTAGGCAACCAAAGGGCACACCTGTTATGAAAGACCTGGCTGTGCTTGACGGTATTCGAGCTGCCCTCTCTTTGATTTTTTCCCTGTGCTGTCTGGCTGTCTGTCTGTCGCAATAAAACAGGCCACTGTATTAAGCTGCAAATGAAACAAACAAGCAAATGCTGAGTTGTAGTCATTTATTCCACAAAACTGCTGAAGAAAATGCTAAAATGCTAAAATGCTAAAATGCTAAAATGTAATGAATCCCACCTGCACCGTTTTGTGTGCAGAGCAAGAAATGAAAGAAGATGGCTTAGAAAATGACAATGCCGCACGTATAAAGTAAAATAAATTGAACCACATAGGCCAGAATGCATACCGCCTAGATTAAATCTAAAGGTAGCATTCTGAAACTCACACATGCTCTATTTTCATTTGAAATGAACATGAAATCAATAGCCATCTCAGTCGAGCATGTGTTAGAGGATTGTTTTTTTTAATGTTCCAGCGAGATAGCATTGAGACAGCATTTTACCTTTGCGATCTCACTTGCAAAGCATATTGAGGCTTGCTATGTTTTTAACAGCAATCTTTGGAGAATCGTGTGATTACTCTTTCTCTCCATCTCTGGAGTTGGTCTGTGCAACCATGCATAAATATATTAGGCTGCCTGCTTGAAAAACAAATAAATAATTCAGATTTGCCGGAACATTATTTCTCAGATTTTCTTCACTTCAGGACCCATTTTGCGTTGAAGTGTTTCACTAACCCAAAACAAAAAAGCATTTAAAGTAAGAAAAAAAAAACGAAGGAGCAACGAAGGAGCTCCTGCCTTCCAAATGCCCCATCAGGGCAAGAACAAATGCCCCATCAGAGCACAAACAAACATGCCACCATCTGTATTGTTCCGTGTCAGGGTTCAGCACGTGGACGACCGCGTTGTCACATCGAGCGTCTCTTCCCCTCCGCGTCCCCACCTCAGTGCTGTCGCCATGAATAAAAGATGCAGGAAGAGCAGGAAGGCCTAACGATACAGGACGTTAAAGTGAGTAGGAGGATACCGAGCTGACGCCTTTGTTCATTTGCACATAAATCTAAATAACACACGTGCGGCGGAAGACGCGGCCGCCACGAGAAAAGGGATTCGCCATTATCGGATGAAGCGTGACTGAGAATACAGCTATAAGGTTGGACGATTGAGTAGGTGTGATTATGGGTTATATCCATATCTTTAGCCTACGGCATCGCAAAGAATGTTGTAAGGGCTGAGGACGATACGGGGAATTAGGAGCACGTCGGCGAAGCAGCTTGTGAGCTGTGAGATTTGTATTCAGTCTCATTCTGGGAAGACAAAAGAAAGGTTCTAATCAGTGGCCATGGGAAAGCGACCGACGCACACGCACACACACACACACGCACACACTCCGGCATGCTGCCCGCCGCTGTTGCACAGGTTGGCGGGATAATCTCTCTGTGACTATTACAGCGCCCTGACAAGCATTGCTCTTGGCTCTCAGACCAAGCTGACAGTGCGTTTTTCTCCCATCAGCCTCAGGGGTTCCCAGCGCTGGCAAAGCCTTCTAATCCCCTCCAGCCGTCTGTGGTGACGGGCCGCTCAAAAGCCCTGTCAGCCATTTAGGCCCTGTAGACAATTTCATTATCTGTGCTATTAGAGCTTTGCTTTGTGCCATGGTAACGTTAATGGTGCCGCGACTTCGGGGCTTGGGGGGGGTCTCGCCCGACGAGATGTTTATCTGTGGGAGCACTGGAGTCCGCAATAGAGCTGAGACGTTTGCGTGGCTCTCCGACGCTCGTCTTTCAGACCGGTTGATCTCCTTTGATGTGTGTCGTGAGCTAGCGATTTATCTCGTTATTTCGCTCTCCTTTATCGAGAGCCCGGCTTACGCTGCATTATTACCACCCTGCTGGTGTGCAGTGGCAGATGTGGTGGTGGGGGAGAGGAAGTCAGGGGTAGTAAAGAGTGTGTGGGGGACAAGAGGGGGGAGGTGGCAAGAAATTCTCAGGTTTTGTCCCAACTAATTAGCCATATAAATCTTGCACCAAGTGCACATGGATGTTCCAATCTCTTACATTGATTAACATACAGTTAACGGCTACGCTAAGATAACTGGCCAATGGGGAGCAGGGGAGAGCGCATGACTCTGTGAGAATAACTGACACCTCTGGCGTGGTTTTGTCAGCTTTAGGCCTCAGGGTTCAGCTTCGCTTGCGAGGCAGTTTGGCACGGACCCTGGTACTCTGCGGGCGTAGCTCACACAGCGATTCGCACGGCTGAACACGAGGAGATTCAGTTAGAGGTGGAACGCTCTGGCGCCGCTGTCTACTTTTGAGCCGTCGAATGAGTCCGACGGCTCCGTATCTCTGGGTCTCGACGAAGAAGCAGTGGCTCTTGAGGAGTATCAAAATTAAGCTAAATTATTGAGGAGAGAGAGCGTTGTTCAGTATGTCCAACTGTAATAAAATAAACAGATTCTTGTAGTTTTTACCACTAGCTTGATAGAGCGTCACATGGACATATTGTGAAGATGGACTGATAGGTGGATGGAAAAATAGACTTCGGCGGCTGGAATGACAAGTAAGAAGGTGAGGAGGTGAGGAGGTGGTGACTGCTTCCTCGGGCGTAGGAGCATATGAAAAAGGAAAAGCTGATCAATAGTGATTGATCGGCGCTCGTCATTAAGAGGAGCTAATCTAATCAGCCTCCCCATAGCGACAGAGGTCCATTACTCAACTATGCCGCTCTGTCCTGCTAACCTCTATTACTGACTCGCTTCTGGCTCCAAAAAAGGCTGCCCTGTGCCCGTTAAGACAGCCCATTCTGACACCATGAGACAGGAAGTCAATAGCAAGATGTGTAGGCACCTCGCGTGCTCCAGGGGGGTGGACCTTAAACTATTCCGGATGTTTCTCACCTCGCTTGTTCCCATCATATTATTATTGATATGTCTACCCTACTTCTAAATGTGTTTTTGAGCTAAAAAATGCACGAGATAAAATATTATCCCAATCCAATCAAAAGTGACCGTCTCTCCCAAAGGCCAATTAATTAATAAAGCAAGCTTTTTATGTAAAGAAAAATGGACACTGCTGTGTTATAAGAGCCACATAAAACTTTTGCTATAAATATCCAAGGCTGTATTGATGAAGACTGGATATTTTAGATGCATAATGCGCCTGACATCAAGTGGTTGTATTATGGATTGAAGGAATAGGTTCATTATCACCCTATTAAATCAAGCCGCCTGGTCATTATAGTGAAATAAACCCTGAAAGGTTAAACAGAACCCCAAACCAGTGCCATTGGTAGACTAAAACGACATTACCCTATCAGTATACTGTTTTTAAGGTCTGGTCACAGGTCTGGTATCACCCATAAATATAAGGGACGATATAGTGAGCCAATGATTGTCAAGTATACCCTCAAATGGAGATCAGGACCCTTTAAAAACCTGCTTTCCTCTTGTAGGAGATTTGAATGAATTCATTTTAATGTACAGGTGCATCTCAATAAATGAGAATATTATCAAAAGGTTCATTTATTTCAGTAATTAAGTACAAAAAATGAAATGCATGTATTATATAGATTCATGATAAACAGAGTGGTCTGTATCAAGTGTTTATTTCTGTTAATGTTGATGATTATGGCTTACAGCCAATGAAAACCCAAAAGTCATTATCTCAGAAAATTAGAATATTATATAAGACCAACTGAAAAAATGATTTTTAATTCAGAAATGTTGGCCTACTGAAAAGTATGTTCAGTAAATGCACTCAATACTTGGTTGGGGCTCCTTTTGCACAAATTACTGCATCAATGCGGCTTAGCATGGAGGCGATCAGCCTGTGGCACTGCTGAGATGTTATGGAAGCCCAGGTTCTTTTGATAGGAGCCTTCAGCTCATCTGCATTGGTGGGTATGGTGTCTCTCATCTTCCTCTTGCCAATACCCCATAGATTCTCTATGGGGATTTAGGTCAGGTGAGTTTGCCAATCAAACACAGTGATACTGTGGTTATTAAACCAGGAATTGGTAATTTTGGCAGTGTGCCAAGCTCCTGCTGGAAAATTGCATTTCCATCTCGAAAAAGCTTGTCGGCAGAGGGAAGCATGAAGTGCTCTAACATTTCCTAGATGGATAGATGGCTGCGCTGACTTTGGTCTTGATATAACACGAATAGATCACTCTGTCATGAATCTACATAATATATGCGTTTCACTTTTGGTACTGCATTACTGAAATAAATTAGCTTTCTGATGATATTCTAATTTATTGAGATGCGCCTGTATATGTTCATTTGTTCTTATTATGGATAATAATATTTCTAATAAACGTGACACCATTCCAACAGGACAAAACAGTCTAAGAGACACCCTTGATGTGCAACCTGAAGTAACCATACAAGTCTCTCAATATTTGGACATTTTGATTTCTCACATTTATAAAGAAAATAAATCATACGCCATTAAAGTCACCAGGTCGAAAAAGGATATTTATGAATTGGAAACAATACGACGAGTTGGTTTAGTTCAGCAGACAATGCCAGAACCTTCCCTTCTATGATGTCACCATATCTAGACTAAATGCCATGCCAACACAGAACAGGAGAAGCAGTGATGATAGCCGTTGATGTATTAGCATTGTCCTTGACTTCATCAACAGACCTGGCCAGCAGTTTCAGTCTCCAGGGTGAAGTTCTGGGAACAGGAGAAACAGACCCTGGGCCGTCTACTCCAGGCGTCTGGATGCAGAATGCCGTCTTTTGCCAGCTGTGCCATGGCATCACTCTAGTTGTGACAATGACTTGACTGGAAAGCAATGTCTCAGTGAGCCCTCATGACTGTGGTCACCTCTGAACCCCTCCCTTTAGTTATGCTGCTATAGATTAGCCTGCCGGAGCTACATGCTAATCACTGGCACATAATCTATGTACATTTAAATCAATGATGGTTAAATTGACATTCACACACTCAGTTTGTATTGTCCATCTTTTTACATGCTTCTACCCAAGACGACTGCATGCAAGCACCTACAAGCACCTGGGAGATGGTCTGGCTTGGCGGTGGATGTACTGATGCCGGGGTTGGATGTGCCATTGCCGTAAGGGGACGTACTGATGCTGGCTCCTACCTGAGGCTCACCATCTGAACCAAAGGGACTGTGACTACTTGGCCGGGGAACAAGAACCTTAAGCTATAACTGTAGAACCACCTTTTGTGGTGTTCACATCCGTCACACCTGGTTCTCCACGTTGGTTAGTTCTTCTAGCATCAGTGGCCTGTGGATCATTCCCCTTCTCACCCTCGCGGGGCTATTAATTGATAATTGGAGAAGAAACTTTCATTGTATGTCCTTAACATTTACAGGTCACACATCTTCGAAATGCTCGTATTGTTTCACGGTGAATTTCACACTGTAAGAACACAGAGCACTGTGTTTTCACACAGTACTAACCCTAACCATAACCCTACACAGTTAAAGAAAATGGAGGCATTACACTTTCACACAACACAACACGTCATTACACAAATAACATGTCACACAATGTTATGAATGTTTTGTGCAATTTCCATTTTGGTGACGTTACTGAAATGTTTGAAAGAGTCTGAAAGAGTCTGTAGATTCAAATCGACCAGCTCCAGCAAGGTCATACAAGGTCAAAACATTCTCTAAGAGGTATCCAGGACAATTGTTTTATGGAGCTGGGATGTCAGTGCTTCTCTGCGGCAACACCATGGAACTGTCCCAATGCCTTTGTACAATCCGCAATGCATAGAAACGCCTTGCTCTCCAGGGGTGTCAGATCGTTTCCAAAATATCTGATCGCAGTGCGATTTTCTAAAAGTGCTAAGGCTGATGAAACGGTTCATTTATTTACTGTTTTTGTTGATTTGCTACAAATCCCAGTCACACAAGAGCAGTGTATTGATTTTTTTCAGCTTTCTACTCATTAGCTCTCCTATAAGTGTTTAGAAACACTCCACACTCATATGTGACTCATTTATGACACTTCGCTAAGTTTCACATGTGCTACTTGAAATGTTTCTAAGCTCTTTCAGTTTCACGTTAAGCACTTTTGCACTGTTTTTAATGGTTTCCACACATTTCACCCTATTTCCTGGTTTTGTTCATCACTACTTGCCATTTTATGTCTTTTTGCACTGTTTTTCTTTTTGCCAGCTTTTAGAATCAGGACTGTACTTTTTTGTGTGTGTTTCTGTTTGAATTTTCATTTAAAGACCATTGCATTCTCTTTGTAACCTTCATTTTCCTCTGCTTTTTCCTCTTACCCTGACAGATGTGTGTGCACGTCTTTTATGCTACGCTGTATCTTTTTGTGACTGTTATATTCTGGTTTTTATCTCCCTTGGCTAGAGTGTATATATTGTTTAATTACTCAATTAAAAACTATGACAAAAAGAATAAACAATAGATATATTTGTGCTAATCTGAGAAGAGTAAAAGGCTGTTTTATAAAGTATTTTAATAGTTTATGGCATCCGCATTACATTAATTCCAAACTCATCGTCCTTTAAAGTCAGAGTTAAAAATTTTAATATAGATCTTATTTAAATGTATTTATATAGCAATTTTTACAACGCATGCTGTCACAACACAGCATTACAAATGTATTGATCCAGATTCCTAAAGATCAAGCCAGTGGTGAGTGGCAAGGAAAAACTCCCTAGGCATAACAACAGTTTTACCTTGGCCGGTCCTTAGTGATTTCAAAGGGAAATTCCACCTCAGGCACTGAGGGCAACAGAGACTCACTTTTCCCTGTATCTGATATTTAGATCATTACATCATGACCTGATAACGTTGCTTGAAATTTTGCGTCATAAGCGTTAGCGTTTTTCAGCAAAGGGTCGATCGTATTGGCTCAAACATATCCCTCTGTCCTCGTCTCCTCATTCCACACGGACATTCCACATCTTTTTGCTTTCTGCTGCTCTACCAGTGGGGTGGTGGTGTGATGCGATTAACCGCAGGCTGAACATGCGTCCGCCAATCAGAACGTCCTTTGTCTCCGCCACTCATCGGTGGCTCATTGTTGCACAAACCCCATTTCCACCACTCCCCCTCCCAAAAAAACAACAGATAAATAATTAAAGATAACAAACACTCACATTTGTTTTCACTGGTTGTATCTTGGATTTGAGGCATGAACGAATCATCCCTCCACAACCCCAAGACCTGATGCAAGAGGCGCCTAGGAGCACGGCAATAATAAACTCCCTTTTTAATTGCCAAATTTACCGACGTGCATTTGCAAACTCTTGCAACGCTCATCGTGTTCATGGATCAGTGATATCGTCCTGTTTACTGTTTGTTTTGTTGTTTGCTTTGTTGGTTGGTTGGTTCAATTGATGTTGGTTGATTCATTCATTTTTGTTTTTGCTTTTCTATTTTGGCTAGATGCCATATTTCGCAATGATTCTTCTGCTGCCGGTGGGTTAAATTCCGAGGCGGACGCAAAGCGGCAGCACACAAGATGGGTCCTCCGCAAAATGCTCTTGGCTGTTAGATTGTAGCAGCCCATGTGTTCCACCAAACAATACGAGACAAATCGCCCTACATTTACAGGCCTGACATCACAGCCCTGCATCAGCTGGGCCCTCAGCACTCAAGAGGAAAACGACACAAACCAAATTAGAAGAAGATGAAAGAGACATTGCCTAGAATTTGATTTCTCTTCTGGACTGAAAAAAAAAACATGGGTTTCTACAAGACAACATCTTTCAGGATTAAACCTAGACTACATTGTTTGGCATTATTCTTCGGAGATTTGTTTGTCGTCTGAGCCGAGGAGACATGGATTTCTACAAGAAAGCATCTACCCAGAGACGGATTAAACCTATTCCTAGGCTACATTATTCAGTTTAATACTCAGTTAAAAACGCTACACAGTTCAACCCTGGGCAGAACAGCCACTGCCTGAGATTGTTTAGGGGGGAATGTGTTGTGTCTTGGTTTCTATCCACTGACTTGGTAAAAGAACAGACATGGGTCATGGAATAAAGGAACAGAGAACTCTGGCATTTTAGTTAAAAAAGAAGTCGGAGTATCTTACAACATGCTGCTTTCCACCCAAACTCCTCCAACAGCAAAATTCAAATGACGTCAAAGGTCCTTCGCGTAGAGCGAGACACAAGTGTGACCTGGGATCGACTCCATCTTCTATCGCCGTTTCTGTGTGTTCATTCCCACCTGCTCCCCTCAGAGTCAGAGTCTTTGTGGCCCTGAACCGTGTGGTAGCTTCTCCTTCATGTCTAAGCAATCTGGCAGTACTCTGGTTGATATGCTATATTGAGCACAGAGAGCTAATGAAGATCTCGTCTCAGTGTGAGCAATTGCCCCGAAGTCTTAATGTTTGCGAACCGCGTTGAATAATCAAAACCGTCAAAATGTTAAATGACACTTAGTGATACTGTAAAAAGAATGATGCCTTATTAGATGAAAAATTCACATTTGAGAATGAATGTACCAGGACGAGTATCCAAGAACTCGATGTTGATTGCCAACAGAATTGTGCCAAGAGAAAAGTGGCATTGTTGGCAATTGTGCAGTTGTTTGGCTTGCAAACAATGTCATAGGCCTTTCTTAAATATTCATATGCAGCGATAATAAACAGATCATTTAGCAGGGCATGACAGAATACACCCATAGGGCCTCATTTTACAGAAGGAGCAATAAACACTGGATGGGTCAATGACGGTTTATTTTCGAGTCCTAACCAGGAGGCAGATAAAAGATAGAAACCAAATGATTATCTAAAAGGGGTCTATGGAAGCCTCTCCGCAGGCCCTGATTAATCTACTGAAGGTGATCCTGAGATTATTTTCCCCTTTTCACCTCTCGTTCTGTACACCGATATCCTCACCCCAGTGTTTCTGCACTGCGAATGAAAAGATTCTCCCGTCTCTAATGGCCTATTCCGTGAGCTTTGTCCTGTCCCAGATCCCCACTGTTTACCTTCGTAAAATGTTCATCTTCGCCTGCTGCTCCCTGACTCCTGATTTCCGAAATGTCAGAATTAGCATAAAAAACAAAAGTGGCCTGTAACAGTTCGGGAGGCTGTGCAGAAAAGAAATTGGTGAGGTTCTGTGCACATAACTGTTACTGCTCAGGAGATTCCAGATGGCACCATTTTTTTTGTTTCCCAGTGAGAGAGATTTTTGCTTGTGGTTAGCAAATGTTTTGTGTATGCATAAAGATGTCTTGTAATCCTGGTTCCTGATGTTCTACAGCCATGTCGAGAACATGGAGTGGTTTCTTTCATGGGCTGGGGGAGGGGTTGATAATGTAAGAGGTCCACATTTGTAATTAGCAGTGTATGCCAAACTCTTGTGTATGAAGTCTTGCTCTCATCTGACCCCACTGCTGTGCACATCTGTGGTCACGCAGAGATAAGAGTGGTCACCCCATAATGGTCACCTTTTGCTCTACCCCAGCACGATTGGTCATTAGTTACTCAGGACCGCGAATCAATGTCATGACTTCCTGTCAATGTTTCTGTGGAGATAGCAGTATGTGGTTACGTTTGATTGGTCAGTGGTGGGGAACCCTGTTTTTGGACAAGGTAAGACTATGCCTGGTAGGGGGGGGGGGGATGGAGTGGATTTTGGGTGGAGGATTTTGGGTGGAGGATTTTTGGAAGGCAGTAGAAGCGGAGGTGAGAGTGGAGTTGAGGTAAAGCTGGTGGACTGGGGAGGTTTGGAGGTTTAGAGAAATCTCTCCCTCAGGCTTTTTCTCCTTTCCCTCTGTTCCCTCCTCTCTCTCTCTCTCTCTCTCTCCCCCCTCTCTCTCCATCTATTAGGTAACATACATATAATGTTTTCTATACAGCATTTCTGTTACAGCATTACAGTAGGATGTGCACTCCCTCGTTACAATATAACCAATTCTAATATGAAACGTATTGACATGTATTAAGACATTCAGTTGGCTAACTAGCTGAAGTAAGTTCAAAATGAAATAAAAGTTACATCTGAACAGATTCTAACATTGTGGCCATTCCATGCACAATTATTCTCCGACACCAATAACATCTATTCTGTGACTAGCTAGTCGGGCTAGCACCAAAACTAGTTAGTAGCTTTTGCCATTGAGCGCTTAACATAGTCATTTGTTTTCTTTCTCATTCCAGGTGTTTAATTTTCAAGACATGGTGTAAATGTCATGCAGTGCTGCCGCTAGAAATCCTCCACACAGCAGCATAATAGACATTTATAAATAGGCATTTATCAAGCCATGCATAGCTGTGCACTTCAGAGAGGTGACTTTTCTTTCTACTTCAGCCTATCCATTATGAGCTGCTCTACTGCAACGTACATGTATGCTAGGAGCTCATTTTCAAAAGTACACAGCCATTTTCCAACGTGTTTTTCTTCAAAAATCATACAATTAAGTAAAAGGCATAAGCATAATAAATCCCCGTAGTGAGGTTGAAGCTTGTCGGCTGAACTGACATGCATAAAAATTCCTGCCATAGCCACCAAGGTAAAAGTGGAGATTTTTTGCACTTTATATAAGGATGTTCAGGGAAAGTTCAGGAAAACGACATAGCAAATGGTGGACATGTACTCTGCACATTCACAGTTGTTTTTTTGTTTGACTTCTTGGTTTCTTCTGCTGTGCCTCTCCTTAAGTCCTTAAGTACAAGTGGTAACCGTGAAGTATTTTAAATGCACTGATGCATATGGGGGAGTGTCAGCATAAATTCTAGGAATTGACATGATAAATGATAGGACGTTACGCTTCCTGCAGGCTGTGTTACCTTGAACTCTACCTTGTGAAGTTTAGCTCTTTAGATAGCATTATCTAAAGCATTCTTAAATACTCAATAAGAACTAGCTATACCTTTCCAATAGCTAGTCCCTGTAAATAATCCAGACTGCTGAACATGTTTATTAGTTTAAACCGTAAATTAGGCTACCCGTGTGGTAAACCTCTGACAAAGCAGGCTGTTTTAGCCTTAAGGGACTTTCTGAAATTGGTTACACATATTTTCCTTACTTACACTGGACTATGCAAATGAATTTGCTCTTTCTAACACATTTGTTAATTATCATTTGGAGTCAGATAAGTGCATGCCTTAAACCTTTGCCAATTTCCATATTTCAATCATTGGTTGTGAGTAAGTAGCATTGGAATAAGTAAATATAGTAACAAAACCTCCAACTGTATAAATAGTTTAGAAATGTATCTTACAAAATGGTCCTTGTACTAAAATGTACTTAAGTTAACTGAAACCCACTTAAAGTAGCACTGCTTACTCATCAAAGCGTTACACTAATGTAGCAGATACAAAGGCAGAAAACAGTTTCGCAGCACAGCTTCAAAAGGGTAAATGAGCTGGTAATAATCCTGAAAATTATTACTACAAAAAGGGCGGTAGTCTGGTACTTTGAACTTCCTCACTGCTGGCTATGGTTATGGCTGCTTCCGGAAAACTCTCCTGACATGAAAAGGCGCCACCACACCACACTGCCCCATCTGTCACTTATGGTCCTTTTATTGCTTTTGCCTGATTTTGATGGCACAGATGCATCCACAAAGTTTTTTGTTGCTTGTTTCTGGCTAGTATTAAAGTTCAGCCAATCATCAGTCTCAAATGACTTTGCCCTTAAGTTAAATTTATTCCTTCACAGCTGAATTTGATTCCATTTAACTCGACAGGAGTAAATCAGACACTGGTGATTTTGCCATGCATGATTAGCTGTAAGACATGAGAATGTAAAAATAAAGAACGAAACATTGATGGGGGGGGGGGGGGGGTGGGGGTGGAGGTGGATGGAGAGATCCTGAGGGAAATCTACCAAGCTGCCACGATTATTTATGAGCATAAACAGAGCAATTTCTCCACTTCATAATTACTTACAAGGGGCACCTTAACACAAGTATAGTTAATTAGTATTAATCATGTTTATGCTTTCTCCTCTCTGCCTTAAATCTTGTATCCGGCTGTCCTCCATCTTGCTTTTAGCCTGCCTGCTTGGCGCGTGTGCTCTAAAATGGGGCGGTCTCGTGTGATTAACGGCAGAGTTTAATTATCTAGCCGGCAGCGCCTTTAAGCCAGGGCTGCTTTGAAGTGAAGGAAGGAGTTATAAAACAATGCTGGTTCCCTTAGAGGTGAGACGGGGCTCTTGCTTCAAATGACTTCCATTTTCGACTGAGGAAGGGACATCACATACATCACACCACCACAGGATTGCAGAGAGAAGGAGAACTTTGATTAGAAGCATTTGAAAGAAACATTTTTAGTATATTATTGGGCATATTATTGAGCGACGTTTGTAGCAAGATTTTTAGTTGTTATATATTTGAAGAACAGGGAAATACTTTATATGCCAGCCTACATTTAAATCGGCCTACGCATTTTCATTATAGATCACCTCTGACTCCAACCTTTCTAATGTTCAATGCCGATCACATGACCTAACATGATGAGCTGCCGTATATATCTGCATTAGCTACACACTCAGAGGCATGGAGTGCAATGGATTCAGTAGTTTGAATTATAGCTGTTTCAAGTATTCTGCCACCCAGGCCCTTAAGCACTTTGCCATCAGTTGTTAAAGTGTTTAGTTTTCAAAATGTCCTGTGTATTTTTTGCTGCAGCTGATCTACAATGTACAGGCATCCTAATGAAATAAACTGCATTGGTATATATTTAGAAACATTTGTTGAACGCGTACAGTATTTGTAATTCGTGTCTAGATACTTTGCAGCGACATCAGGGCCTGCGGCAGGAAGGGAGCAGACACGCTCGGATCGGTGCAGGAGCAGCTTCGGTGCACTTGTTCCACGCCGTTACGTTACGACTTTGCAAGTTTACATCGCAGGTGTGGAGTTCAGGAAGCATTTTTTTTTGTGGAAGTAATTGAGTTTAAAGGTGAAATAAAGCAGAACTGGGCACATCCCAAGCTCAGGTTCTCACGGCTGCCGAATAACGCCAACCTAATGACAGTTGTTATTAAATAAGCCGAGTTCAGGGCTGGATGGTTCTTCTGTCCTCTAACGCTCAGAATGTTAATAAACGATAAACAGCCTTCGCGGCATATGGGTGTAAATCAGTGCTGACTATCAACTCGCCACCATTGGAAAATCAACGAAGGCAAGAGATTGCAATGTATAAGGGATGAGGTCCGTTTGGCCACATTCCAAATCTTGCGGAGAGATGCGCAGAGAAACGGTTGTGTTTCTTTCCAATTCTGATAGGTGGATTAAGATTAGCACACCGAAGCAAACACGCAGCAGTAGACTGTGATAACTCAGTCTGGGGACATAAATGACAATCCCTCTCATAAAGGAAAACAGGCATAATAAAAGTCTGTTTGCCTTTTACTCAAGAGAAGTGGGTACTTAAAGCAAAGGGGTTTTATATGGCGTTTCAAAACACTGGGTCCGCGCATTATCCGCACCAACCAGTCACGGCACTCGTCGGTAAAGACCTAAACAGTGGAGGCCAAACCCCATGACCCGGTATGACTGTGCTGCTCTTCCATTCTTTCAGACGGCGGTCTTGCACCGCCAGTAGGATCCTGTCCTGGCACGGTAATCGGCAACAACGGACATCCAGCCCACGATGCAGTGCAGTCAGTACGAAATGGTGAGGAGACAGCTGTCCTGCTCTGGAGAAGCAGGGTTATATACTGACAGGGAGGCTTTTTCTGTAGGGCTCAACCGCTCAGGAAGGCAGAGTAGTTCACATACAAAGCAAACAAAACAGCCAAGTGCCAATGGCAGGTGCCTACATCGTCCCACACCTCCTGCATCGAGGACACAACGCAGTTGTTTGGGGGATTTTTCTCCCTCTTCGCAGGCCTCGGATGACTGGACGGGTTTAAGGCAGGAAAGCGAAAACGCTACAGTGCATCAAAGCCGTGCGTTTAATGAGACTCGATTCTAATTCTCAGAGTCAGCTGTTTAAACTCCCGTGCAACTCCACGACAGTCGAGAGTCTTTTCTTCTTTACAGTGTGGTGAGCTGAATCTCGCGGCGGTGGGCAAAGCTCCAGTCCAGGGAGGCGCACGGCAAGAAGAGGAGGAGATGAGACAGGAGGGCCCTCTCTGGGGAGAGAGAGAGAGAGAGAGAGAGAGAGAAGAAAGAGAGTGAAGGGGCCTCAGAGCAGACGGAACATCTAAAGCAAGACATGAAGAGGAGGTGCCCTGTGCCTCAGCCCCAAACAGCCGGACAAATATCCCACATTCAAAGGGCTACATCAGAGCCAAGCCACCACTTCGCCATTGATATTCATGAATTATTTTGGCAGTGCGGTGGTTGGAGCATATTTTCCAATAGGATAAGCTGGAGCTCGATTGCAGGGGAGAAATATAAAAAAAAATAAATAAATAAAAAATAGAGCCGGAGGGGGAATTGTGATGTTGACACCTTTGAAAGATAAAATGTCATTGCAGAGGTTCGTGATTAGTGGTGAAAAACTGATTAAGGCGCCCTGAGCGGGCCGGCGGAATCGTTAATGGACATTCGGAAGTGATCTCCCCTTCATCCTAAGGGAAGGCAAGGTTCGGGAGCATATGGTATGAGAAATTACAGCCGTGCTGTCCCAAAGACAGGACGGAGAGTTCGATTGGCCAGAGAATTAGCTGGGAGGTAGACTTGCCAAATATTTAATGCTTTATGATCAACCGGTCGCTAGCATCAGTCAGATGCGTATGAGGAGTCATAGGACGCGCTGTAGCTCTGTCCTCTGTGACATAGCGTTGGCGTGAAGTCATGTGGATGGAGAGGATCTGTCACCACGTGAAGTGCTCATGTAAGGAGCGTTAGGAATGACCTCCGAATTCCATTACAGATAAGAGGAAGAAACAGCAGCATTAATCTGGCTACAGGAGAGGCCCGTCGTCCCCTTGGAAACCAGGTTGCCTCTTTAGAGTGATATCATGCCATTTTAGCCTCTCCCCACTGTAATGGGGTCACCTTCAGGAGGGCAGAGCTGACTTACCTCAGGAGAGGACGACAACTGAGACGGTAAATGAGGTCTGAGCGACCCAAAAATTCTCCGGAAACTTTTAGCGGTGAGCCGGGTGTTTTACAGACGTTTAAAACGTCGCCCATAACCACATTTGTGACGGCGAAGACGCAGTTATGGTACATTTACATCGTGTATCCGCAGGAAAGAACCAGAAGGCCATGCTGACAGCGGGGGGGGAGGGGCTGTCATGGGTTGTTCCGTCAGGGCTGTAAACCTGAACAAAGGGTCAGTGAAGGGCAGAGGGAACAAAACAGCTCTCCACATTGCAGATTTCCAGCCTTGTTAGTCACACTGCAGGGTCTTCCACGCAGCTTGGGCACACGATGTTATTGTGGCTATTAAAATGTGATGAGAGTCAGACTGAACACCAAGCACCACAGCACTGAGGTCAGGTCAAGTCCCCCCTTGGGCCCACCCACACCACACACACACACACACACACACACACACACACCACACACACACACACACACACTCAGATTAGGCCAGGAGGGCCTCATAGTTAATCTTGTCAATCACACAGCCTGTGTGCCACCAGGCTGCACAAAGGGAGACACTGCCGTGGGTGAGAGCAGCGTGATGGAGGAGTAAAACCAAGCATTATGTCCAAATGTTGGGGGGATGGGTGGGCGTGCGGAGGTGTGGGGGGGGGGTTGACGAAAGAAAGACAGAGGTGTCCCTCGCTAGAGCTGAGCTGCAGTGACGTATCTGAAGCAACAGGTTCATTCAGAAATCAAACATGCACACAAGCTTTTCCATTGATTCTTTTCCCCGTTCCAGCCCACACCCCCCTCCCCCCCCCCCCCTCCCCTTGACAAAAAGTGTGAAAACTGCACAATAGCTGCAAATTGACTTCAAATAAGGCCACATTTTCCCAGTCTTCGAATTAAAGTGATGTGTTAAGTGCAAGCACGGGGTGCCTTTTCTTGGCGAAAGCAGCATATTATCGGTCCTCCTACTGGCACTATGGAACAGTATAATATAACTCTGCGCACATTCTGTTTTCTGTTAATGCCTGCAATATAGTGCTCCAAAGGGCATGTACGTAATAGGGGGTGTGCCTTCTGCCTGTTCCTGTTCATCCGTCTCTTTCTGCATTCCTGGCGCAGTAGACTCCCTAAATGCTTTCGGCTCCCCCGATAGTCCCACACCTCCAGTGAGATCAGACCGCATTACGGAGTTTCGGCTACATTTCTTACCTCAATTTCAGCTTCTTCTCCTTTGATACGGTGCCAGGGACCCCTTCAGGACGACAAGTACGCACTCGATAGAATTGGCCTCCCAGCAGTTGGGGTTCAGGAGGGAGAAATATCGGCCTCCCTCGCCCTTCCGTCTCCCCGTGCCCGAGAGCCGGAGCTAATACGGGCCCCGCGAGTGTCAGGCGGAAGGGGAGTCGAGGGAAAATCGGCACAGGAGTCATGGGAGATCAGCTCCCTCGTTGACACTAATGAGAGGAGGAAGAAGAGGGTAAACCCTTCGAGTGGCCATTACTACACAGGAGCTGTGGAGTGGGAGGGGGAGACAGAGAGAATGGGGGGTTCAAAGGGCAGAACAGGGATGGTGCGGTCCAGGAGCAGAAAGAGGAAGTGGGCGGCACGAGGGGACGATGTTCCGGATGAAGGCCGAGTGACATCTCAGCTTGTGCGGCCCATGCGCTCTGTGGGATGTAGAAGGAGAAAGAGCTTAATAAAAACTGCCTGAGTGAGATTTGGGCTGGGGGCTAGTGAGACCTACAGATCTGCCAAAATAAGTGTGCTGACGACACGGCGCAGTAAGCACACACACACACACCGTATTGCCATAAAGTCTAGAGCACCACCAAGAACTGAAAATCGTTAAGAGCGTTTATGTTACCATTTGGAATATGATTTATGTAAAATGTATTCAGAGGTTGTTCAAACTGAACTTTCAGATATATTCCCATTATACATATATAGATTTATCAAAGTAGAAAAATGGAACAGTCTGTTTTAAAATAAAGTGAATTATTGAATTATCAGAATTATAACTAGACTCTAGCAAAATGAGCCACATTCTCAATAACCCGAAATCGCTGCAGGTTTAGCATCTAATGCTACAATGGGAGCCTTCACACACCATTAATGGAACTATACTGCAAATATGCATTTACCAGGCTCCCTGTCCAAGCGATGGGGCGGCCAAGGCACTGATTTGGGAGGACCTGAGTGCTGACAGCTGCTCTGGCACACGGACACGGACTAACCTTAGCCAAGCTGCTATTGCTTTGGAAGCAATGTGGAACTGCCCCCCCGAAGCCCATACATACAGCAAGACTCAGGGCATTTCCTGCTGCATGGTAATTCCAGACTTCATTTAAACCTGAGATCTGATAAGCGTGTATTTATACAGCAGATGGACTACTAAGAATCAGACTGGCAGGAAAGTAGTCACCATGATTATTTTTTTATCAGTGTACCTCTGTGTTGTTAAATTTTGATCAGTGGTCCAGAATCCAAATGTTTAATTAACACACAGCCTAATCATTTATTCATTAGCCATTGGGAAACTACATTCCGGGAGAGTTATCGCTGTTACATTGTATCACAGGTGGGTAGAAACTTTTCTACTTTTCCATGCATTCGGCGACATAACGAGGCGAAGCCTTAAGCCACCTGCGCTTCCACTTAGAATATCAATAGTTATCGCGTGAGCTATACACTTATGCTCTTATTGTTGCATCCGTTTGGGAAAAAAATGGACCATTCAAAAACAAAACCATTAAAATACTCCTACTCCTTTGAGGACTGCTTTTTCCAACACACCTATCAATGAGTTATAGCATTTTAGACAGTCGTGGCATTTAAAGTAGGACCCCAGTGTTGTCACTGGGAGTTAACGTATCGCACAGAATATCCGGGCCCTACACATTTCCCACCGTTATTTAACTAGCGTGAAGTGAGAGAACAAAGTGGCCAATTAGTTGCATCAACTTTTTTAATTTCCCTCCAGTGATTACGAAATCCGGTCCTGGAAATCGGAGCCAAGGTCTAGAGTTGAAGACCTCTGGTCAATCTCGCGATCTCTCTGTAATCTCGCGAGCCGTCCTATTCCACCCAGGCACTCTCGACACGCACGAGTGCCTCAGCAATAGACAATAGATGCAGCCGGACCGCCACCAAACAGACCCGAGCAGGGTAATCAGTCCCTTGTGCAACGGTCCTTTCCCTGCACAAGCCAAAGGACACGCAGATGATATGTGACAGGAATCCCACCCACTGATGGGTTGCCCAAAACGACCGATGGCCTCGTGGGTTATTGTCCAACATT
Source organism: Brachyhypopomus occidentalis (assembly GCA_020368025.1). NCBI lineage: Eukaryota > Metazoa > Chordata > Actinopteri > Gymnotiformes > Hypopomidae > Brachyhypopomus > Brachyhypopomus occidentalis. The sequence continues at coordinate 2,347,754 of JAGXOD010000107.1, forward strand.
TCACTCAAGAATCAACCAATTTCTGCACATTCTCTTCTTCAGACACGAGAGCTATGATTGCATCACAGCAGGAAGAAGTAATTGGCATCTCTGCCCAGAGCAGACATCGAAAATGATATATATTTTCTTCACAACAGACCAACACAGAGCATGCATACAATTGGTTTGAAACAGTTTCTGCTTATGTGTCATGCTTATGTTTAAAAGTTAGCCTGAAAAAATCAAGATATACTGTTTGGAACAGGGAGATAATGCATACCTGGGTAAAAAAAAAAAGAAATAAAACTAACTACAATCTTGAAGCCTTTCCAGTTCTGCAATTTAATCAGAGTAAATGTTTTAATTCCAGCTCTTGGGAAAGTCAACGTTAAACGAGACATTTTGGATTTCATTAGGAGAAGTAATGACATCTCTCATACTGTCACTGTGTATTTCCCACTGTGCATAATGCATACTTGCAGAATAAAACTGAGGAAAGTGGTAGTATTTTATCATTCCAGGACAGAGAGTTGGCCTTACTATTGAGCGGCAATTAATCAGAAGAATAGTACAGGTCATTTGTTAAAGAGTGCGGTTAAGCACCTAAATACTCCATTGTAAACTAAAAAATCATTAATACTGTCATAAAAACTCATTTTGATCAGGTGGACAATTCTTTTTTTTTTCAATTATTAGCCATCACACACACACACACACACAAAGAAAGATATGAAATCCACATCTGAAGCACTGAGTCTATCTGATGCAGACACAGATATCCCAAGAGTGGACTGGAACATTGTTTCAAAGAGCCTGAAGGAAATGAACCATCTGCCAAGTTCCTCAAACTATATTTACTGGCAGCCCTGGTCAAATAGTCGGGGTGAGCTCCTTCATCTCGATCGCCGTCTTCAACTCTAGTTTCAGCCCTGCAGCGCGTCCCATCATCTCCGTTCCTGTGTTCGCCGAAACCGCCTCCAGGTGGGTGTTAAAGCTATCGGATTGTGACAGAGGGAGAGAGAATAAAGGACATATTTAAGGCATTTGCTTGCTTTCAAGCAACAAAAAAAAACCTTCACTACAGCAGCGACGCTGACACGGACGGAAATCCCAGTTCGCTTTTCAGGGCCGTCATCAGACTATACTGTACGCGTCATACAATTACTGCAACGGACAGAACAAAGCGCTCGGTAACTTTTACTAACGAAGAGTTGTACACGGCAGGAACAGGATCTTCACGTCCCTGAAGGTTGTCAAGCTAATCCAAACCATTGCGCAATGTTTTAGTGCAGTTTCATTCCATACAAGGCTAATACCCATAAACCTGTGATTAATCTGTGATTAATGTGATTAATCTGTAATTAATCAGATTTTTCCATGATTTGCCTTTAGTCCCACAGTCCCACGTTTTAGAAGGGATCTCCTCTATGTTGTTTCATAAATACTGGGTCTGCTCTTCACACAGTGAATAACTCCAGCTCGACTACTCTAGCCTCATATGTTCCCGGGCTCTAGGTCTTTCATCATGCCAAGCCAATGAAACCAGTCTCCTCCTGCTACTTTCTGGGGATGAGATACCCAGGTGCGAAATCTTTATTCTTTCGTTGTGTCTTCTTGTGTTTTTCGCATTTTGCTGCGGTCGACTCCTCACGCCGAATGTATGCGAGTAATCACATCACAACAGCCTAAGACACCATCTGCGCTGACAGGCCCGCTCATTCAGGTAAGGTCAAGGAGGTTAAGTTCACCAATCAGAGAGCCCTGATTGAGTCCTTTTGAGAACTCCCAGCCAGCTGTACCTCCGGAGATCCAATCAAGCGCCTTCACACAAACACGAGACACAAATGGGCCAAACGTTTCACATCGGGGATTCAATCAGCTTAAGACCACTGAGAGAAGGTACAGGAGCATCTCAATCGGCGAGGGTGAATGGACGGATAGGCTGCGGGGCTTTTTGGGCCGGCCGGAGCGATACACGGCGCGAGCTCTGGAACGGTGACATGCACAAGCGCCGTGTCCTCCTCGCGTGGGCTTCCTCCGCACCTGCGAAGTGAGACGGAAGAAGAAGAACGCGCAGGAACATTCCCACCTGCTAAAGCTCTGCTAAATTTCTCCCGCGCGTTATCGAAGAGCGGGACGGCGTCGGCATTCATTCTCCCCCCAACTGACGTCTGAGCATGCGTCCGAAAATCACCAGTGTTGTCCGGAGGTTCATTTTTCCCCCATTCTTTCTACCCCCCCCCCAGTCCGTCCAATCGCTCTTTCACGGAAAGCACTTAAACCAAAAGGATTGGCATTGGCTTAATTCCCATTATTCTATGCATTTTCAAATAGCCTACATGACCTGAGGACATGAATCTCAAGCAAACACAACCGGGGCTAGCACAGTGAGGCTCTGCTACTTCATATTGATTTGAACTCCGTTGAGTCTACTTCATTATAGGCCAAGGCGAAGCACGGGGAGGAGGGGGGGTTCAGTGAAAAGGTGCGTGTTTATACCTGTTGCCATGGCTACCACCTCGAGGGCAAACATCCTAGCAGAGTTGTCGCAACAAGATGAAAGTGCTGCACAGATTGACCAGTGATAATGGATGTGACAGGCTGACAGAAAGGAGCAGGTGGGGACGTATTTTACCACAGGTTTTTTTTTGGGGGGGGGGCTTCATATTTTAACATCTGCGCAATTGTCACTAAGGTGCACAGACGTGTGAAGCAACTGGGAAAAAAATATAGAACGTTTACACAGAGCCCTGCTTTCTTTACACGGAACACTGCTTTGTTTACGCGGAACACTGCTTTGTTTACGCGGAACATTGCTTTGTTTATGCGGAACACTGCTTTGTTTACGTGGAACACTGCTTTGTTTACACGGAACACTGCTTTGTTTACACGGAACATTGCTTTGTTTATGCGAAACACTGCTTTGTTTACACGGAACACTGCTTTGTTTACACGGAACATTGCTTTGTTTACACGGAACACTGCTTTGTTTACATGGAACACTGCTTTGCAGCACTCAGACCTACATGCATGTGCTCATACACATACATAACTGTCCTGCAAACACACGCATAAACATAAACCTATCCATTTAAACTCCGGTAATAAAAGTAAAACAAAAGAATAAAGGTTACAGCAAAAAAATTAATACAACAGGAAGTTTAGCACTCAGTGCATTGTTAACATTCAGTTCAATGTTTAAATATTTGTTACATTGTCATGTTAAATATATTCAGCATGAAGGTTGTTCATCATAGAATAGTCCTTGCAGCCTTACATCAGCTTTGAAGCAAGAACACTTTGAATGGAGACCAGCAGTTAGACTTCTTGTACCGATTAGGTTCGTACAAATTGTACATGATTTGAATAAGTAGTCAATGTGAATGCCCAATTTAATACTGTAAACAGCAGAAAACTATAGGTAGCTGCTACTAGTCATTAGTGGTTGGTCCCGCCTCCTGTTTATCACTGATTGGTTCCCGTCCCCCATTTCCTATTAAAGATCTTCCTGTCATCCTGTCTTAATTCTTGTTCACTCTACTTTTGTGTCTTGTGGTTTGGTTTAGTCTCTAGCTCCATTTCGGCCTGAGCTCCTGAACTCCACAACAATGAGACAGAAAGAAGTAATTTAAACAGTGATCTCCCCTTTCTTTTCTGCTTAGGTCTGAGTCTAACCAGACTGTCACAGTGGACTTGTATTAATAATCCAAGTCTAATATTTCGTTAAAGAATGAGGCACTGTGCAGTCATCTTAGGCCATAGCTAATATTCCTCAGAACAGAGTCAAAACAACGATTCCACGAAACATTCTCAGAATGGTCTACTAAACTAAAACAAAGCCTTAAAAACACACAAGAATGTCCAGGTTTGCATCATCCACAGAAGCAGTCGAGATAAGCAGATCGGAACGAACCATGAGGACATCTCTTTAACAAAGCACTAAACAGTCCTAATGAGGAGACAGCTGGCATTCTTCAGCTGTTCCTACGGCTGTCTCCAGCTTACACAATCTCCGATGTGAGCTGGAGACTGCCACAGTAATTCAGCTTCGTGGAGGTAGGGCTCAATAGGCTTCTCTCAATAGACTACCAGTGCCTTACAATGAATGGCAGGCAAAAATCAATCCCACCTTTGTATGGCTAGCGTCTCTCCATATCTACGCTTGCAGTCTCTTTAGACACATGGCTGTGGGCACAGACTGTTGTGGTTTGGGGCCATGAGTGAAACTGGGAACAACAGAAGATGCTTGTTAATTGCTTTGTGGTAGACCAGGGAGAGTATGAGAAAAACATGTTTACACCGCACAGTCGAACTGACTATCAAAGAAGCGCTAGAAGAAAGTGGCAGCTAATGGGTTTAACAAGTGTGAGGCAGAGACTTTATGAAGCAAAATTTCTACTCTTGTCTCGTGAGCATACTCCTTTTAGCTGGGGAAGAATGGACTATTCAAATAGGAATTTTTCAAAATAACAGCGCTGAGGTCTCATGCCAAATCCAGTCAAGTTTGATATTAGTGCTGGAGTTACTCTAAATGCACAGATCTGTGGAGTAAGTGACCGAGGGCCGTCCTTCACGGCCACGTCGTACATTTAAGCCAGCAGTGGGCCACCGCCTGCCATTAACTGCCACGTTCTGACTTTGTCAGCAAACTCCAGCCTTCTCCTCTCATTTGTCTCAATGTAGCTGACGTCGTCGTCGTCTCTGCGCGGAGAGAAACACCCACCCCCCCGATATCGGCGCGAGCGGCGGACCCTCCACATGGCCCCTG